>NDXZ01019927.1:5338-16651 GCA_003055125.1 Paykullia maculata
TTGCACAACCAACTGTTATATTATTTTTTTAAAAGCACTAACATTTTGCGTTTGTATTTTGTTTTCGTTACAATAACAAAACACATACAAAAATTTCACTCAAAATATTCACTTGTATTATAAAAACAGCACATAAGCTCATTCGCACTGTTCATGCTAAATTTGAGTGAAACCACTATGCAACAAATGAAAACTTTTCTTTAAACGTATGTAGTAGAACCCTATACTCAGTTCAGCCAGATTGGTGACCATTTTAGTATGTATTAAAGAATTAAGAAATAATACAGTTTGGGGTTTAGTTTGTCCCAAAGGGTATATTAGGGTTATTTCAAAACTTTGTTTTAACTGTACTTTTTATTAGTTAAAATAAACAAATTTATTTACTTTTTAAAATAAAATGCAGGTCCCGAAAGCGTTGTGAGATTTGACAAAAATTGTTAGCACTGATTTTATATATGTATGTATATAAATGTTTACAATTTCTGACAATTTTTGAGGTACAAAGTAGTTTTTATGAGCTATTTAGAGGGCCTAGACCCGTTGAGATTGTATTAATATGTTTAGAAAAGTTGCTCAGCTTTATTGTAGCTGCAAATTTGGATTCCCAAAAGGTTTTAAAAAAAGTGAAAAAAATAAATTTTCCTCTTATTTTCCAAAAAAGTGCAGAAAAAATTTTTTTTTAAGAATAAAAAATTAATTAAGCTTGTTCCTCAATTTCCTAACTTCATTATATATATAGTTAAGCCGTATCACCAACTCTAAACTAGCTATTAGACAAAAACTGATGACACCTTTTTTTCACTGATTTTGAGGCCAATCTTTTGAGGCCCATAAAAAATCGTCACCAATCTGGACAAACTGAGTATAGGGGTTTACTGCCCTTTGCTAGTATAATCGAACCTTGCACAGTGTAATCAGTCAGAATTGACTACACTCGCCTTAGACGCGTTCTGCAAAACCGTCTTCGTGATAAATACTTTATGTTACAGAATATACTAATATTTTACTAGTGTGATATTTGTTTCTCGCTTAGTACAATTTTATTATTATTATTATATATTAAACTGTGCGACAGTGAAAAAATAACACAAACTTGGCTATATACGTTCGATAGTACTACTTGGGCTGAGTAAAACAGAACAATTTTTGTGAAGCAAAAAATTGCGAAAACACCTTTTTTTGAATTGAAGGACAATTTTTGACTTTTTTGCCAAAACTCGCAAACTGCTGAAATTTTTATATTACTATCTTTGACAAACTTGTACCCAGGGTAAAATAGAACAACTTGAGGCACCCTAAATAGCTCATAAAGACCACGTTGTACCCCAAAAATGGTAGTTTTCCACAATATTTTGGCGCTTAAAAACAATTTTTTTTGTGGAAATAATATAAAAAACACCTTTCGGTTCTATTGTTTTGTTTTGTACTATTTATTTGGTATATTTAAAAAATCAAAAATTGTCCTTCAAAAAACGGTGTTTTTCGCAAAAAAGGTAATTTTTGCAATATAAGTCATCTGAACATGTTCAGATCGTATAAGTATGTTCGCAGAAGTTGTTTTTATACTCTGGCTACATTTTTGTAATCGATAGTATGAAAAAAAAATCGATTCCTGCGAGCTATGTCTAAAAAAGTAAAAAAAAAAATCCTATTTTTTTGCATTTGCTTAAAAAAAATACCCAAAAAATTTTTTCGGCGATAAAATGTCCGAGAGGTTGTTCATTAGATAACAACCTTAAACTTTGTTTAAGATATTAAAACGCTATCACCAAGTCTGAATGAGTTATTGGCTAAAAGGTTATGGTACCATTTTTACGGTAAATTCACCAAGTCTCCCAATATGTTGAGGCCCATAAAACTAAAACCCAACTAATATTGCAAAACGGTGCTAGAGTTTTACTCAGCTCAAGTAGTACTATTGAACATATATAGTCAAGTCTATGTACTTTGCAAAAAATTGTTTGTTTCTAATCTAAATCTAATATAAAAATTTATAATTTTATATGCGGCCCGGGCCTTATGATGAATTTCCAAAGTGGCCCACAAGACCATTTGGGTTGGCCACCCCTGGTCTAGATAGTAGTCAACGCTTAAGTGAAGTTTTTCATTATTTCTATCTTTTTTTTAAAAGTACCAAATAACAACGATTTTTATCCCGTTAAGTTCAAATTTCCAAAAAGTACCAAAAGCGTATTCATATTTTTTTCAGATGTGAAGAATATAGTTAAAAAAAAAGTACCAAAATATAATTTTTACCCGGTTTTACCCCCTAGGCCACCAAAGTTGAAAAAAGTACCAGACACATGACTGCTTATATTTTGAGTATAATACAATGCTTTTTGTTTGTTTTTTTTTTTGTTTCTATCTTGTTTGGTTTAGAAGATAGCAGGTTACCGATTATTCCCTTTTTATTCCCTAAATATTTGAATTTCCAAAAATCCCTTCTTAGTGGATCTATACAACGGGAGAGGAACGCAAAGTCCAAATTTCAAGTCGCTAGCGTTATTCGTTTGGGCTGGGCGATAATGAATCAGTCAGTTAGTTACGTTACTCTTTTAAATATATACAGGGTGGCCCAAAATTACCGAAGGGGTTTGAATTGCTTATAACTTTTTTATTATAATGTTTTTTTCTTTTCTTTTTAGTATTTTGTAAAGAAGACTTGGGGAATTTAAAATGGAGCAGTACTCAATTGAACAACGTGCCTAAATTGTTGAGCTTTATTTTTCAAATCAACGATCCACTGTTTTGACTCAGCGTGCATATCGTCGTTATTTTAATGTGCTGGTTGGACCCTCAGAGTCAACAATATACCGTTGCAAATTTTCCACAACAAGGGGCAGTAAAGAACCTTCCTGGTGCTGGCAGAGGACGAACGGTGCACACGGATGACAATATTGAACTGGTACAGAGGAATATTCGGGAAGATGGAGAAACATCAACCAGGAGACGTTCGACACAACTTGGCCTCTCACGAGCTTCGTTGCAGGGAATTTTGCACACAATTCGAATGTTTCCATACAAGATCCAGCTTGTCCAAGAATTGAAACCGATAGATTACCAGCAACGACTTGATTATGCTATTTTTTTTTTTGGCAAAAAGCAGAAGAAAATCATAATTTTATTCATAATTTAATTATGAGTGACGAAGCCCATTTCCAATTAAGTGGGTTCGTTAATAAGCAAAACTGCAGGATATGGGCTACGGAAAATCCGAGAGTAGTTCAATTACACCCATCTAAATGAACGGTTTGGTGCGGTGTTTCATCGGAAAGGATTATTGGTCCTTCTTTTTTTTGAAAATGAACACGGGGTCGCCGTTTCCATCAATGGTGTCAGATATCGGACAATGTTGGAAAAATTTACAAGGCCAGCCGTGGAAAACCATCCGCAAGTATGGTTCCAACAAGATGGAGCCACAGCGCACACTGCAAGGAATACAATCGCTCTTTTACGGAACATCTTTGGTGAACGAATTATTTCGCGTAGAAGTGATTTTAATTGGCCTCCGCGTTCACCGGAATTAACCGCTCCAGACTGTTTTCTTTGGGGTTATTTAAAAGAAAAAGTATACATTAATGAGCCTAGAACCATCCAGCAATTAAAAAGCAATATACGCGACGAAATAAACAACATAACACCTGAAGTTTTGCGAAAGGTTATGGAAAATGTGTTGGAAAGAGCACGAATTTGCGAAGCAGAAAATGGCCACCACTTGCAAGATTTTATTTTTTTTAACTAAACTAAAAATATTCCCCATTTATATGCTGTATTAAAAAAAAATTAAAATAACTTTTTCTTAAATAAAAAGTTATAACGAATATAAACCCCTTCGTTAATTTAAAATAATATAATTAATAATATAGATAAAAACATTAATTTAGAAACTAGTATTATCGCATTTGCAGTAAACAATTATTTCCAATTGATCATTTAGGCAAAATATATTATTTAGCCAAACTTGCAACTTCTTTTTTACGAGTATTTTATTATTTAAATCTTAGTTTATTCTTTTTTATTTTTTTAAAGCAATTTGACACTTGAAAAAACTAAAACCTGCGGTGAAGGGTATAAACTTCACCACAGGTGATAAGGGTATAAACATATACATAAGTTTGTCATACCGTTTGTAATTTCTACATATTCATTTGCGACCCCATACATAAAGTATATATGTATATTATCCTTATAGATAGGGAAATCGATTTAGCCATGTCCGTCTGTTTAAATTGACTTTTCTAGCCCCCCGATGTTGTAATGACCCGTTACTGGTAGCAATTAGCAATTTCCCTCAGATTCTTGCTATTGAAAATCACTAAAATCCGACAATAAACGATATATAAGCAAAAACAAAATTTTATATTTTTACACAATAATGATTATATTTGTGTGTAAGACATGCCTCTTTGGGAAATTTGGAAAAGAAAATACTAATTGACCCAGAATCAGCAAAGATATGGGCAAAAAGCTATATAAACTAAAATTGAATTCATCATGCATGGTTTACTAGGGCTTTAGCAAGTGTGTTTTTTCAGAGAAACTTTAAATTTTGCTAGCAGAACCACACTTTGTTTTATGGGTAATACATTATGTTATTACATTTGAATCAAACGAAAATTACCGCTCTTAGGTCGTGACTAAAATTCCGCTGATGAACTAGTGAGCAGGGACATACGACAAGTCCAGTTGCTTTTAGGCGACCAAATTAATTTTTTTATTTATTTGTAAGAATAATTAAAATAAAAAGATAAATAATTAAATAAAAAAACTCTTAATCACATTAGATCCATTCGAAGTTTAAGTTTGGTAAGTTTTCAAATACCGAGTCTTTTATCCTCCTTATTTGTCGCCTTTATTTGCTGCTGGCTTCTTTTTTGGCTTTGGAAAGAAATCGCATTGAGTAGAGTGTAATAAGTATGTTAAGTTTATTTATTAATAAGTTGGCAGCATTGTTATTATATTTATATGTTGGCAACTGGTGAATGCATGATTCGCCATCTTCATTATAATTTGTGACGCCGAGTTAAATAGATATAATTGTGTAAAACAAAGTGAAGACTAAATCCTAATTGTTGGCTTATTATAGAGGCGAGCCACGCCAAAACTCAAATGGCTAAAGAGCCGATGTTTAAGTTTCTGAGATTTAATAAAACACATAAACAGCCTGTATGTGTATCTGTGTGTTGAGCCGAATTAGCGTTCAGATTAATTCTCAGAAACTTAAACATCGGCTCTTCAGCCATTTGAGTTTTGGCGTGGCTCGCCTTTATAATAAGCCAATAGTTAGGGTTTAGTCTTCACTTTGTTTTACATGGCAATCCTGCGTTAAAAAAAAAGATCCTGCGAGCTTCGATCTTTTGAGATTACTATTTTCAATCGTTTCGGCTAGAATTTTTTTTTTTACTCTAAAGATAATAGTTTTATCCACGATCCTGCAACTAAGATACTGTGACTTGCAAAAAGAAAATGGACATCGAGCAACAAGCCATCGATGAAATGTGGAAGCAATGGGAGAAAATCGCATTGATGGAAGACTCTGGGGAAGGCGCACCGAAACACCAATTTATAGAAGCACGCGCACTGAGACGACAGATACAATGGCTAACGGATTTTTGGAGGAAAATAGGCATCTCTACAGTAGAGGACGTGCTACATCCAACAACGACAGAGGAGGAAACCATAAGGATGCTAAAAATATCTAAAATTTAAAAATAAACGATTTTTTTTTTAAACAAAATTATCCAATTTTATATTATAATTTACATATATATTTTTTTATAATGTGTAATTTTTATATTATAAAATCAAATTTAAATTTGTAAAAAAATACAGCAAATTAAAAATATATAAAATTATTAGCCAAATTAAATTTTTTTTTTCAACACCAAATATATATATATAATAAACTTGTATTTATTACCAATTTCAATTTTATGTACTACAAAATAATAAAATTATGCAAAACTTGAAACCTAGCCCAATTACAATAATGTTCAATTGTGCAAGCGTCAATTGTTTTGTCAAAGTATAATGTGTGTCATGAGTTGTGAGCTATGTGTGTGTATTTGTTAGTAGTTGTAATGTTAAGTGTACGCTATTGCAAGTATGTTGTGTATGTAAGTGAGTACACTACAATTGAATTATATGTAAAAATTACCAATTAATAAAACAAATGGTAAATAATCAACCCAGCACATTAAATGTCGTTTTACTTAAGAAGTAAAAAGCAGCCATCTCGTTACATGGTGTCAGAAGTGGGATACTACACATAAACCAGCAAGTGTAACACCCGTAAAATACACGTGCAAGTTTTGGGCGAATTACATCCCAAAGGTGAACCAATACAGTTATGGAAATCAGGACTAAATTAAAATTTTATAAAAGATAAATATATTTTATTTTAAATATAATAAAATATTGGTGTATTTGAAATTGCGGCAAGCGACCGTCTACCACCAGAACTGGACTGTTCAAACCTGGCTAATGAATGGCCAAATTGGAAGAGAAGCTTCCGCGTATATATAATTGCCACCGGCAAGTTTGGACAACAAACAAAAATTGCAAATTTTTTATGGTTGGTTGGCACAGGTTGGGCCAACATATACAATACACTGTTTCCGAATGACGGGACAGAAAATTCTTTGTTGGGCACGGGAACGGATGGACAGGCCGCAATACAACGGTCACTAGAAAAGGTGTTAAAGAAATTTGACGACCATTTTCTGCCGCAAAGGAACATAGCTATGGAGTTCTACAAATTCAATATGGTATCACAAAAAGAGAGGCAAATGTTTGTTGAGTTTGAGACTGAATTGCGTAGTCAGGTCCAACATTGTGACTTCAAGTGCGAATGTGGTAAATCATATGAGGAATGAATGTTACGAGACCGTATAATTGTTGGAGTTTTTGATAAAAAAAAAATTAAAGTTATTGGATGGACGTGACGAGCAACTGTCACGTGTCATTGAATTGTGCAAAACGTACGATTCAGCAACCGCCAAGAATGCAGAGTTATTGAATTCAAGTTGGTCACGGGGCGAATGTCAATTGCTTACCACTAGGTTTAGTTAGGAATTTAGGTATCGAACTTTGTAATCAGGGAAACGAATACCCTGTTTTTGAGTATAATGATAATCGAATAAAGATTTTTGGTACTTGAGTACTTCAATGAGTGGATTTAGTTTCTAGAATAGGGAATCCAGCGGAATTTGTAGTTGTCGATGACAAATGTGAGCCGATACTTAGGCTTAAGAGTTGCGAGGAATTTGGATTAATTAACCGACTAGACGTGAGTAGTATTGCTGGCACGGAATTAAAAGCATCATTCATGGATGAATATGGCGATGTATTTCAGGGGCTTGGTAAATTTTCTAGGACTTTTGATTTCATTAAAGGAGAATTCAAAGCCAGTACTTTATTACAGGAAGGGGATACCGAATTCGCTTTTAGGTAAATTGAAATTGGAACTTGGGAAGTTGGCTGGGGAGGGAATTATTTTACCTGTCGATTACACGACTGACTGTGTCAATAATTTATAATTGGTGGAGAAGCCTAGCGGCAACCTTCAACCTTTTTGATTCCGCGAGTATTTTTTAATTCCGACAATAGACGATCTGACATCGGGGCTAGCGGCAAACGAATTTTTTCGGTTTTGGACTTGAAGAGTGGGATCTGGAATTGGATGGAAAGAGTTCGGACCTTACGACATTTTTGACTCTATTTGGGAGATTTAAATTTTTGCGTGTGCCTTTTGGGTTCAATTGTGCGCCGGAAATGTTTCAACAGGAGATAATAAGAATTTTTGGAGATATACAAGGAGTTCTTATTTTCTTTGAGGATGTGGCTTTTTATGCCGAGTGCGAGGAGGAGCATGATAGGATCATGAAGATAGTAATGACTAGGGCTCGGGAGAACAATATCAAGTTTAATCCAGATAAGATTCAATATAGGCAACGTGAGGTAAAGATTATGGAAAATATTTTGTCGGAATGGAAAATTAAGGCGGATTTCAAATATAGTGAGGCGATTTTGAAGATTTTGAAGAGAGGAAGCCGGTGAATAAATCGTATGTTTTGAGGCTTTTGGGGCCAGAGAGATTTAACTTTTTTTTTACGGATGGACATTCACGGTTGAAAGTGATCACAAGCCATTGGAATCTCTGGTCAAGCGCGACATAGATAGTGTGTCGATGCTACTTCAGCGCATGTTCATGTTTGTCTTGAAATATCCGCAAATGAGTATAGTTTATAAGCCTGGAAAGGAAATGTTGGTGGCCGACTGTTTGTCTATGGCTCAGTTATCGGATGTTTTGGAGATTTAAGGGTTATCAGACGTCATTCATACGGTCACAAAGTCGGTATTTCTTACTAGAGATAACCATGATTTGTATCGGAGGATGTTGGAGGCAGATGAGGGATATTCGCGAATTCGTAGGCATGTGAGGGAAGGTTGGCCTGGGTTTCATTAATTAGGTGATCTGGGTTAAAGGTTTTACAAGTTGAAAGGAGAACTACACGTAGAGAATGAATTGTTGTTTTTGGACCACAAGTAAGTTATTCCCACGGGGTTGCAAGGTAAAATAGCGACTTGGCTGCATTCGCCACGTCTTGGAATAGAGAAAACGCTTGCTCGTGCTAGAAAGCTTTACTATTGGCCCGGAATGAATGGACAAATTAAGGAACTGGTAGCCTCCTGTAGGATCTGTGAGAAATTGTACCCGACATTAGTACCCTACACCAAAGCTAGTGGCGAAAACTTGTAGTGGTGGTTTGTGTCTTAGCTAAGATCTAGAGTTTGCACCGCCATTTATTACTGCCCCTATATTAAATATGCGGCGAATATGGAGTGGTGAATATAATTTGGTATGGGCATACTATATCTATCTCTCTATCTCTGTCTTTTAACTAAGTGGTGAATACAAAGTTTTGGGCATGTTCTACGTATGTGTGTATGCATGTATGCAAGATAAGATCATGTGGGTCTACTATAGTGTTTCGGGGGTGGTTTGTGTGTATGCCTATAAATATATTAATGGTTATACATAAGTTGATAAGCGGAGTTCAATGACCTGTGGGTGGATACTTGAAAACTATAAATATATTATTGGGTATACAAATGTATGTTGATAAGCAGAGTTCAATGACCTGTGGGTATATACTTGAAAACTATAAATAAATTAATATATTAGTCATATTATCTCTCCCTCTTTATTTCTTTTTCTCCCTCTTTCTTTCTTATTTATATTCTTCAATTATTGTGAAATATATGTAAAATACGCAGCTGTGCTTAGAATATTGCACATCAGTTATTGTAAACAAAAAAATTGTTATTGTGTTGAATAAAATTCCAATAGTTGAATGTGAAAACAAAAATTTATGTTTTTAGGTACAGTTACGTACTTAAAAACTATATCTATATCAATATATGAGTCATATTATTTCACTCTCTCTTGCTTTCTCATTCACCCCTATCGTGAATAAATTTTCCCTCAAATTTTTTTCCCCTTTCCCAAAATTGCAATCGTGAATAATTATTCCCCTGAAATATGTTACCTTTTTTGTATTAGTTTGTTCACTTTGTTTTGTCTGGGGAACAAAATTTTATGCGAAAAAATTTCACATTTTATTCACGATAGGGGTGATTATCTCTTTCTTTCTTATTCATATTCTTTATCAGTTTTTGTAAACAAATAAATTGTTATAATGTTGAATAGAATTCATATCAAGGCGAATTAATATCAGGTGGCCTCAGTTCGGAGAGGATTTTTTTATCCATTTTTGTTATGAAGTTTGACATTTGGATTTACAAGAAGAGAGAGATAATTATGAAGTTTGACATTTGCGTGACGAAAAAAAATAATCAGCTGATTAACTGAGGCCACCTGATATATATTCACCTTGATTCCAATAGTTAAATGTGAGAAACAAAAATTTATGTTTTTTAATACACGTATTAAAAAACATATCAGCTTTTAACCAAATTAATATAAAGAAAATCCTTTTCCACTGAGCAACATCTAACATCTAACATCAATCAGCGAAGATGTTAACATCTTCCCATAAGAATTATACAGGTTTGTGTGTCAACATTTTTCAACATCTTTCAACATCTTTACAAGATGTTCCTAAATCATTCTGTTCCTTTCAACATCTTTCGATTATTTTAGTGTCATCACTAAAAAAAATGAAAATAAGTTGGCATCGCTACTAAAGAAATGACATTACGGTCAACAAATGTGCCACTACCAATAAATGAATTTGCTAAAATTGCTTTGTGTGGGGTATAGCCACCACCTTAATTGAAAAGTTTATTAAAAAATGTAAATATGTATGTACATATGTATATACATTTATATTTTAAAATAAATACTTCATAAAAAATACATGCATTTAACTTTTACATTAATTTTAGATATTTAACATTTTAAAAATTAAATGTCCTAAGTACATTTTTATATTTTATTTTTAATCACAAAAAGTGTGCGTCTTTTCTTTTAATTTTTTTGCCAGTTTGACAGATGGTAGTAGATGTTAGATGTTAGATGTTGTCAATGTAAACGAATGTTTCACATTTTTCACATCTTCCATGCGTTTCACCAAAATGTGCTCAGTGTAAAAAGGCTATAAGTCTTAAAGATATGATTGCTGAAGAAGACATTACTGGAGCCGAGCGTAGAACGACAAAATTTGGAAATGCTATTTGTTTAGAGTAAAGTATAAAAATTTACTTTCGTTTCACATATATATATATAAACACTTTTATTTAGTTTACGGACAGCCGCTAGTGCGACTGTCCCTTATGACTATTCTTTATTTATTATTCTTTACTTAATTCTATTTTACAAATATTCTTAAGTCTAACTTAATATCGATTGTGGGAATCTGCTGGCTAAGCATAATACATGCTAGCCAGCCGCAGTGCAGTGTGGACAAATATGTCAACAAAGTGTTGGCGTCGAGTTACATGCATAAGGCATGGTAACTTCGACTAGTCAAACACACTACACCTCCCTTTTCCGCAAGAATAATCAATATATAATTGATTTTATATCATTGATTATTCTTACTTACTTTTATCATTTATTTTATTAGATTACATTACATTTACATTTTCATTCTAAACGAATAATGGATTATTCTAGTTATATTTTATTGAAAAGTAATGAGAAGGAATACGGATTTTTGACAAGTATCAAAATTAAAATATTAAGGTTATTATACTATTTTCTTTCCAAATTATGTTATTTTGTTCTGTTTTTCTTTTTCTTTATTTTTTCCTTCGTTCATCCTCCCTTCCTCGGAAAGAATAATCAAA
>NDXZ01019936.1:9739-24236 GCA_003055125.1 Paykullia maculata
AGTTATAGGAATTCTAGTTGGAATTTTTTAAAGTTTTAATCACTATCGAATGCGAGAATTTTTCCCTAAATAATATAAACTAATAACTGTCCTCTTTTAGACCTAAATTAAAAATTAGTTAATAAACACTTGGGTTAAAAGCTCTTAATCAAAAACAGAGCTTTAACTTTGAGTAATTTATTATTTTAATGCAGGCATCCGCTCAATAATTTTCTTGCTTAAGATGTATACATAGAAACGAATTCATCCATGTATTAAAATGTTTTTTTCAATGTTTTCATAATGCTCAAAAATATCATATCCGTTTGTCTGTTTGGCATCGAATAAAATGTTTGTCTGTTTGGCATCGAATAAAATAATTTCACCGAAAATTAAAAAAATCCATGAAATTTAACTTTTAGTTTATTTCAAATTAAGAAGCTAAAGAAGAAAAACATGAATGATTCTAAAATAACAAACATGGCTTTATGGCAAATAAACCATGATCAGTTTAAAATTAGTATTAAACATTCACATTTACGCTCTCTCTCTCTCACACATTTACACTTAAGTTCTACATTTAATATAAATTAACAGGCGAAAAGTAATTGTAACACAGCTACTTTTACTTTTATTATATAAGTATATCTGGTAGAAGGTATGCAAAATACGGCACAGCTTATTATACCTTTTTTTTAATCGAGCTAAATGAAGCGAATAAGGTAGCATAAAACATCCAAATCAATAATAATAAATTTATAGCATTTATGTATGGTCACCCCTTGATTTACGAAGGCTCGCTATACGAAATTTCGAGATTACGAACATCATTAATAAATAATAAAGTTCGTTATACGAATACAAAATTTCGAATTTACAAACATCATTAATAAATTATAATAAATAATGAAGTTATTTATTATTGAAGTTATATTTTTTTTTTAATGTAAAATTTCCTTTTTTAATAAATATCGAATGTATTTTTTTAATCGAATAAATTTCTTTTCTAATTTTGTTAAAAATGTTTCTAAAAATAGGGTTTCGCATAACGAACGTTTTGGGTATACATCTATGTATTTTTAATACAAACTTATACTAATAAGAATCTCGTTTTACGAATATTTCTAATCTATACGAATATTTGATATACGTCCATTTTCACAGAACGTATCCTTTTTGTAAATCGGAGGTCACCTGTATGTATTTGAAACTGTTTATAACAAAACATCATCCTTCTAACATTAAAAAAGTTTTGTCATAACGATGATCAAAAGTTGATACCGAGTTACTGTTGATTTTTTCTCGACATGAAATAATAATGGCAAACGATTCCACAATTCTGTTTGGTAATGTTTACTATAATTATTTTCTTCATTTCACGTTAAAAATATATTACCATTTACGTTTGGTAACCCTTTGAACATCGGTATACGTTATTTGATAAAGGAATTATATGTATATTTTAAGTTCCCAAAAATTTGACTGATCGCCTTTCAACCATCAACCATCTCTCAGTTACGTTGCTAGTTGCCAAAAAATGTTATTACAGGTAACAACAGAATTGCTATCGATTTGGTTTGTCAAGTGTAATATTTTATTTTATATTTTTGACTTTTTGAATTTTCTTTTAATGGTAAGCAAAACAGCACAATTAATTTTATCTGAGACTTCCTCGCTCTTCATTATTTTCTAAAACTTAACTCCACCAAAACACAAATTCTTAAGCAAAACTGAATGTTTACAAACAAAAAGCAATGAATACTGAGCGAATGGTGTGAATGTTTTTAGTTGTTTTTATATGGCAACATGTTATTTTATTGCTTGATGTGTAAAGGCAGGCATTACAGAAATAAATTGTACAGAAGACAATTAACAAAATAAATGAGTTTATACATACAACTTCATATTTATTTTGTTGTCGATTGAAGGCAATGCAAAAGCAATGAAATAATGAATAGACAATAAATATGTTCTCTGCGGCATAATTTGTTTTTAATAAACAAGATTATTTTTATAAACAGACAAATTTGAAAAAGCTAAAGTCAAAATGCAGTTTGTTTTTTTTTAAATATGAATATTTCAAATATTATTTTTATTGTTTTTAATTTCTTTTTTTTTTGTTGTAAATGTTTTTGTTTTAAACACATATTACAATTATTAAATTTATATTTCTTAATATGTTTGTTTGTTTTCTTTTAAATTACTTTTTATAAAAATTTTACTTTTTGTCAAAGATTATCAAAATGAACAAATTTAAAAGCATGTGGATATGGAAACGTAAATGTACTTATGTATGTATGTTAGTATGAGAAATCTAAAAAAAATTTAAATTTTACATGCACTTTGATGGATATACATATGTATGTATTACGTAGTTTTTTGTTTGTTTTATTTTTGATAAGTTATACATACATACATACGTACATAACGTACATAAGTAGAAATTTGATGTTAAAATATTATGGTGTAAATGAAAAAACAAAAATTTTAAATTATTAATAATAAAGGGATTCACAAGCCACTCATATCTGATATGTCCCAAAAATTTTAAATGGTTTAAGTTACTTTTCATACTAAGTGTCCTAAAATAATATGACTCTGACTGCTGTAGTAAACTATCCTTAGCCAAACAGAAAAAGCAATAACAAAGAACTTAAACCATTTTAAATTTTTAGGACATAAGACAATATATCATAAGTTGCTTGTGAATCCCCCAAATATGTATGTATAATCAATATTACAACACTTGATACGAAAATAATTATTTTATTTTTACTAGTTTCTTTTTATGTTTTATTTTATTTTATTTTTACTAGTTATTTTTGCTATACATATATAAAAACTATACAAAAAAAAAAAAAAATAAAAATAAAAAATTATATATTTAATTCTAGCTGTAAGTTAAATTGCTGATGAATATGGTAGTTTTTGATTCGTTGTTTGCATTGTGTGTATATGTGTTCTGTTTCAAACTAACTTGTCCATAATAAAAAATAATAAACAAAACCTAATACGAAATTAAAGCTAAATAATTAAGTGACAAACACTTTATACATTAAATTAATCAAGAATTTATACATTAAACAAAACTTATTGGTAAAATTAAATGTTGTAAGTTAGTTCGGTTGTTTATTAAATGTACAAAAACTTATTTTAAATTTAACAATTTACATAATTAAATTAGAATATAATTTTCTTTAGTTTTCAATTTATAATCATTATAGGGCTATTCGTTTAATTGCTTCAATGCCTCTTAAACTTTAAATATTATATGAAAGTTTAAGAGGTATAAGAGGCATTTAAGCGATTAAACAAGTACCCACATTTTTTTTGTAACAAACGAAATTCAATATTATTATCCCAATTACCACACACGCACAGTTTAATTTAACAATTATACATAAAAAATATTTAATATTTTACTTAAAAGGTTTAAGTTTTAGTTTATTAAAAAAAATAAAATAATTTTTTAATGTTTCTGGGGCGATTTTTTCCTCTAAACAAATTATAGCTTTTTTTTATTATAAACTAACTTGGAATTTTATTTAAAGGGAAAATCTAACTTTGTCTTTACAAAATTTTAATTTTTTTGTAGTTGTTGATTTTTGCAGATAATCAGTCTTTGTTTATTTATTAATTTTTTGTTGCTGCCGTTTTAGTTGGATAAATTGTTTTATTATTAAGATGAAAAAAGGAAATATTGTTAACTTTTTGCGAGGGGATTTTAAGGACTTTTAAATCGAGTTTAAAGGTTTTCAATAATATTATAGAAAATATTTCATTTTACAATTAAGAAAAGTGTAATTATTTTTAGCCTTTTTATTACATACATACATACATGTTAAAATTTTGTAATACACAGGCCTGTTACGCATTCCGATCGTAATTAGTTTCGATCGCTTTTGTTTTGTCTTCTAAGAAATAAAAACTGGTTTTATTTCGAAAATCAATTTATTAAACGTTTCTCTCTTTCAAACGGATTATATTTCTGTGGCATGTTTGAATGTTTTGAAAATTCCAAAATTGAATTTGTGAAGTCTCCATTATATTATTGCAATTCCCAACTCAATTTAAAAAATTTTAAACTGTATTTTAGAAAATTTCTATTTAAAAATTAGACAAATTTGCAAAGGATTAAAATACAATTCACCATTTAAAAAACAAAATTTATTTAAAAAAAGTTTTGGTAACTAAATATTAACTTTTTAATTTGTCAAAGGTTTATTAAACATAATTGTCATACAAAATGTTTTAATAAACATTTGATAAATATAAAATATTGTTTTTGAATAAAAGAGCCATTATTACACTTACCAACAGCTAAAGTAAAGATGTTATCGGACAGATAACTAGTTTTTCAATATTTTAACTACACTTTAATCTAAAAGTGAACGATAAGGGAAGTTCTGTTTACCTTTAACTTTTAACGTAAGGTATGTTAAATAAAGATTGTCTGTACTAGATAAAGGTGCCACTATCTCTTTTTTAACTATTCAAACCTGCAATTTTGTATGTAAAAGGTTGTGGTCTGTGGTAAACAAGAATCAATATTGCCATAATTTGAAAACTATAAAATTTATTTAGTTGTAATAGTGAAATGAAACCTTATTGATTGGTTAAGCTAAAGTTAACTTTAGTTATCACACATTTTATAGGCTAGTTGTAATAATGGCCCTAAAAATTAAAAAAAAAACAATTACGTTACTTTAAGATCCTTAAAATATTTTCAATATACACAAAAAAAAAATTAAAGAAACATTTTATTTATGTTTGACACTGTTTAAAAATTAAAATAAATTATCATAAAATTATTTACTAACTTACTATTTACAACAATATAAAAACTATACAAAATTCAATAATTTCCAACTTCAATTTTAGTTTTAAATTTATCAAAATTTTGACAAAAAATTTAAAATGTTTATCTTAAAAATTTGTTTTCTTAAACTTTTTACATAAAATATTTTTCTTTTTCTTTGTTATTTTAAATTTGGGTATAAATTTTTACAATAATTTTTTTATAAACTTTTAAATTATACACAACTTGTTTTTAATTTTGTAGTATTTAGCAGCAAACAGCGTATTTAATGCAGTTTCGAAAAAATCTAAAAAAAAGAAAAAAATATATAAAAATTTAAAGAATTAAAGGGAAGAAAAGAAAACTCACTCTCCTACAAACTTAGACTTGCGTTAAAAAAATTGCTTAGTGTAAACGTGCTTAAACATACAAACAAACATACATATGTATAAGCAAGCTATAGCTTATGATAAAATTACTTATTGTATCATGCTATAGCTTATATTTATATTAAAAAAAAGTTTTCTTTTTGAAAATGTTTAGTTTTGTTGTTAAGTTTCGATTGCAATAATATGCATCAAGATTGAAAAAGGTAAAACCTTTACATATGCCCTTCTGAATTACATAATTTTTAAAGCGAAGAAAATAACTATTCCAAATGCGTTTAAAAAAAAATTGAAAGTCAATTTTAAAAAAAAGTAGAGACACTTTTTAGTAGAACAGTCCCAAAATGGATAAAAAAAAATAAAAATTTTAAAAATTAAGATAAATCTTTACATACGGCAACAATGATCATTGAACTGATGATAAAATGGATACATTTTTGTTTACTACTAGATGTAAGATTTCTTTGCTATTGTTTGGGCAGCTAAGTTTAACTAATGCAACAAATTTTTCCAATATTTAGATTAGGTTATATTGTTTTAAAAATGTAGCCATATAGGGCTCTTAAACTCATCTTAAATTTTAATATGCTAGTTAAATAAAAAGTTTTATTTCTTTTAATTAAAGACAAAAACTGTTGCTGTTTAACAAACAAGAAAATATTATTTTGTGCTACATTATATGTATATTTTTACTAAATAATATTAAATAAACTCTTATTCTAAGGTAGAATTATGTGTCTGCTCTTACCTTTGAATCGTTATAGCATGATGTGGACGACGATGATGACACAAAAATATAAGTGGCAATTAATTGTTGTTGCTCATGTTGTATACGTTGATTATGACGGCAACGTAACAATTGTATGAATTCCTAAACTTTTTTATGTATTTTTTTTACTTTTAGCTTATTTTTTAACGGAATTTTTGGAGGAAGTGTATGGGTTTGTGTGTATGTGTGTGTGTGTGTGTGGAAGTATATTTTATGTTATAAATTTGCTGCTGTTCCATTTTAATATTGTGGTGCATTTTAAACCAAACATTTAACTGCGAGAATCATTACTTTCGCTAAAACTTTGCTCGCTAGATTCTCGTCTACTACCCACTGGTTTAGGCTTGTATTCCGTTATGAATACAGTCACTGAATTGACGGTGACTTCTCTTGTTTGGGCCGTTGAACGATCAACATTTTTCAAGCGGGCTGGATATTTTTTATGCTTGTGTTTATCATGGCCAGAGCTATTGTGGCGTGAGCCGGATGCGGATTTATTGCCGTTTGGCATGGCTCCAGATGCACCTGGCAATGTGGCAGCTTGTTGGGCGACGAGGGCAGAATTAAGGCGTGGTTTACGTGTAGAAGTACCTTTAAATAAATTTGTTTTCAAGTTGTTACACATTTTTATTTTAAGGTAAATATGTATTGAAATTTCAAAAGAAAAAAATTTAAAATCTATAAATTTTAAATTCTGTTGGTAAATTTGGGAAATAATTTAATCTTACTTAAAGCTTTCATTTTGTATGTATGAGAGGTATTAGGAGAAATATTTGCTGATATGTGTGTGATTTATTTTTTAATAAGAGATTCACACACATTTTGCTAAAAACAGAACCTGTAATAACATATCCTCAGCTAAAACGTAACAGAATGCATTATTAAAAAAAAAATCGACATGAAACTGTTTACAAACGTTAATACACCCACATCAAAAAATTTCACGATTTATATTGATCATTGCGTATGAAACTTAAAAAAAATTAAAGTTAGTGTATCGACAAAAGCGCATCCCAGCGGATTCAGACGTATCCTATATTTTATTACAAGATAAAATCAACTAACCAACACTAACAAAATTTTATTGAAATGAGCTGTGCGGCTTCAAAATTTAGCAAATTTACATATTTAAGTGCTTTTCAAACCGAATTCCATTTAAACTTTGAAACAATTTTGTTCACTATCAATGTTGCAGTAGCAAAATTTTATTAGGGTTAATTGAAACATAATTAAATGAAAAGTTTTAGATAAAAACCATAAAAAAGAACTAAGTGTCCTTAAAACTTCATACATTCCCATTTACATAACCTTAAAACATTTCAACTCAAGGTCAAATTTGTATTGTAAATTCTATTTTGATAACCTTCAAAAAACAAAAAAAAAACGCCGGCTTATAATAGGATTTTTCATTTTCTCTACAAAAAAAAAAAAGTAAAATTAAAAAAATTGTTATTTTCCTTATCTAACAACTAAGCTGCTTTAGAAAACAATCTTTGTTCAATTTAAAAATTTTTTAACTAGTAATGTAGTAATTATTTACTTGAAAGATTATTTTTGATTGGATAAAATATTTAATGTAAATTACTCCACTTCCTTTCATCTCGGCTCGTTTCTCTAACAGTGAGTAAACAAACAGCAATAATAACAATAGTTTGCTTGACCTGTTTTACATAGAAAACAAAACAAATAACCGTAGATGTGGAGTGTAAAAAAGGAGAAGAAACCGCACATACACACACGCGCACGCATTTTTTATGCTTAATTTTGTTTGATTGTTTATTTGCTAATTCTTACCACCCCCGAATGCCGCCTTCTTTATCACTTTTGCTACAAAAATGTATAGATTGTCATTTATTATTAAGTAGAGTTTTTGTTTTCCATCTTTATCGGTCACTCACCTTTACGTACGTCACACATGCGACATTTAAATGCCTCGGCCGAGTTTCTGTACGTGCATACACTACAGTCCCAAAAGTTTTCTTCAATGACTTTCGATTGTCGCTTTCTTCTGACTGGCGACTTCTTGTGATCCATAATAGTTTTTGTTACAATTGAAAAAAACAGAACTTCTAGGCTGTTTTTTTATTCTTTGCAACGAGTTTTTTACACTCTGGCGTCGTCTTTCGACCTAAAACAATCGCAGTAGCAGCCCATGAAGGCGACAATATTAAGTTCTTATTTTTTTTATTTTAATAAACACTGTATCAATTTACTGCTTCAATTAATCTGACCGCTCCCTTTTTTTGCATGAGCTTTCTAAGCGCTTTTTTAGTGAAACACTTTTAATAATTTTGCAAATAATGTTTTTTTAAATATCTAGATAAAAGGAAAAATCCTTTAAGAACTCACAATTAAATATTTTTTCCGTGTCGGAAAACGAACGTTTTCCTTAAAGTTACAGTGATGCCAAGTCTAAATTGTAGGCTTGTGGTCAGTGTTGGTAAGTTATAGGACTAAAAATATTGACAAGCTTTGTTAACAATAATAATAACAATTGTATAAGACAACTAGATGGCGTAGAAAGCAACATGTTCATTATAAATGTACAAAATGTAAAACTTGAAGGTAATCATAAATTATTTTATATGTAATAATAATGTATATAACAATCAAAATTAAAAGGAAAACAACGCAACTCCGGAAAAAGATCATTTAATATTATTTTTATTATTCACTGACCAAAGATTAGTTCTAAAAAAACCGAAATTTATTTTTGCATTTTACTTTAGAATAAAAATTAATCATTCATACTTTTATTTCAAAAAATTAAGCGAGTTTCTTTGTGCCAGATGCAAATTTTTATTTTTTCTAATTACCTGTATAATATCATATATCTGTTTCTATGCTTAGTTAACTACAAAATGTTTGAATATCGCAAAAGCGTTGTCTCAAAAATAATTCTAGAGCATGGTTTTGTAATTTATTAAAAAAAAATGTTTTTCTTAAGTTGTTACCAAAGAGCTGGGTAATTAAAGTTAACTATAAAGCTAAAGTAAAAATTCTGTTGCATACGTCCGTAAGGTCTAAGCGCTTTTATCTTTTGTAGTAGTCAAATAATAAACGGAATTCGATTGTAGTTTTGAATTGTATTAAAATAGGTACGGGATTAGCAGTTATTAGATATCCCACAATTGCATAAATTTAGAAGAAATAAGAAGCTCTCTTATATCTTTGTAGTTAAAACACTTATTGCTGCAAACAAATACTTTTTAAACGTTATATTATTTGTCGAAATCGGTTAACAAACAAAGAAGAAAAAACAAATGCATAAAAATTAATTTTGCCAAATATATGTATAATTTCTGTTACACTAAAACTGTTTTATGGAGCAATACAGTCCCAGTGAGCTTGGCAGCATTGTAAGAACTATTAATGTAATTGCATAGAGTTGGCAGCATTGCAAGTAAAACTTTGCAGCTGGTAATACCTATAGGATATATCACTCGTTATCAGCGCAAATGTGTCAGTTTTTTAGACTATTATTTTATTTTTTTTAAACTTATGAATAAAAAACGCGTTGTTGTTTTTTTTTAATATATTATTTTTTATTTGTAGGCAGTTTTTAAGAACATATTTTTTTATAATGACATTTATATAATGAATATGTTTGAATAATCATTGTTACTTGTTGTATTGTGTGTCTATTCTTATTTTGTTATCCTTTGTTTTGTGTTTATTTTATTTGTATTTGTTTTTTTATTATTAAATTTATTCATGTATATTTATTCTTTATTTTTGGATAGTTTTTTACTTAATTTTCTTGCGAAAAAAATCAATTAAATTAATTTCTTGATATTATTTTGGATTAATTCAGTTG
Organism: Paykullia maculata; assembly: GCA_003055125.1. Lineage (NCBI taxonomy): Eukaryota > Metazoa > Arthropoda > Insecta > Diptera > Rhinophoridae > Paykullia > Paykullia maculata. The sequence continues at coordinate 19,489 of NDXZ01019936.1, forward strand.
TTTTCTTTTTTTTTTATCTTAGAATTAAATAAAAATAATATATATAAAAAAGAAACAAGATTGTTTTTATATATCAATAGTATTTATATATATCATTATGTATGTATGTATGTTCTTAAATGTATATTTATGTATGTATTTGTATAAATTATTATGTTTTTATTTTTATATGTACCTTAATATCATTGATCACTTATTTTTTTTTTTTTTTATTAAAAAAGAAAATTGGAAATAAAAAAAAAATTATTTTATGAAATGCTAGTTTTTAAGATTTTCTTAGAGAATTATAAATTGAAAATGTTTTTAGATTTTTTTTTTTATTTGAATGTAAATTTTAGTTTTGTTTTAAATTATTTTTAGTTATAAACTTCAACAGCATTTAGCATAATGTGTTATCAGTTATCATGTTAATGGGTTGAAATTTATAAAACTTTTTGGTGTTATTAAATTTAAATACTTATTTTTATTATTCCAAACATGTTTTAGACTTTTTTTATTATGTTAAAACAATGAAAAAATTTATGATTTATTTTTGGTTTTTTTTATTTTGTATCGAAAACGTAACAAATTTCTTTCAATTAATAACAATAAAAATTATACATAAAGAACATTTTTTTATTTAAATTATTTTTTGCTTTTATTAAAATTTACATAATATTTTTTTCATATATTTTTCAATTTTTTTTGTTGCATTTTAAATACATTTACTAATGTAGGAGTAAATTTTTAATATTTAGTTTAATTCAATATTAATAATAATTTTGTTTATATGTAACAGTTAACATAAAAAAATGTATGTAAAGTTTTATTTAGTTTTTTGTTTTTTTGTTGTATATCCTTTAAATTATGCCTAAAGTTTTGTATACTAATGTTGGTTGATAAATTAGTTATATATATTTGATTTTTACAAATGTGTGCTAATCTGAATGAAATCAATTATTTAATATTTACAAATATCTTAATATAACCAAAAAAGTTTTAAAAAACCTGTAACAGTTTTAAAGAGAAGGATTGCTAATTGATTGACCTAATTCTAGTGCTTGAAAAAAAAAAACAGAAACTCAATAAATGATTGAACGTAAAACAACGGAACTACATAACTTAACTATTTTCGAATATAATTTTACTTCTCATCCGTTATTGTTTTTTTTTTATTTCTTAAAAATTCTCCCTCCCCTACATATATTTATGTATTGAAAAATTCGTAAGTAAAACTTTAAAATTAAAATAAAAAAAAAAATATTATAAAAAATATCTAAATATAAATATTCTATTAAAAATTATTCACACATTTGTTAAAATGATTTGTTTTAAAAGTGTTTAGGATTAATAACTTTATTTATACATTTTATACATATTTAACTTTTTACAAATGATGTTTCTTAAGGTTTGAATTTTCTGTATATTTTTTTTGTTTCCTTTTTGTAATATAAAATATTTTTTCAATGTTTAAATGTTAATTCCCAATTTTATTAAATATTTTTCTCATTTAGAATTTTTTAATAAATGTTTTTTTATTTTTCTCATTTTTATTTATTTTTTATATATCTTTTTTTAAATACATTTAGTTAATACTGTAATTTTTTCTAAATATTTTCAATATGTATTAAAGAATAAACGACGGCGGGGATTATATGAGTTTAATTTAAAAAAAATGTTTTTTAAAAAATTTTTTTGTTATTATTTTAATTATGTTATAATAAAATTTACTACATACGTATGTACGTCTAATTACCAACATTTTAAGTTAATTTTTGTTTTACGATTTTAGATTTTTATTTTGTTATTTTTTTGGTTTAAGTAGGACAAGTTTAGTGGCTCAAAAATATAAAAAATGTATTTAGTAGCAGTAATAATTGATAGTTTTTTTTTATAAAATGAATTATGTAGTATGTAGGTAGTTTTGTTGGAAAAGCAAGAAATTAACAGATTTTTTTTTTATTTTACATGCCTGTCTGTATATTTATTGATATCACTGTATAAGTTTGTTAAAGATTTTCAAATAAATCTATTAGATTTACATATAGAATTTTGTTTTGTTTGCATTTCTGTCTAAATAATTATGTATATATGTTTATCAGTTTTTTTTTAGTTTAAGAGATACATATTTATAAAATGTGTAGATATGTGAAATTGCAATTTTACAGGTTTTATTTTTTTTTTGTATTTTCTCTCCAGTTTAGTTTTCAAAGCGAGCCTTTTTTTTACCAATTTAAATAAATTAAATTTATGTAGATTATATATGTTTTTAATTTGACTAAATTTAAAATGTATTCAAGTTATCTTCTTAATTGCTTTTTACAAATATTGTCCGATAGATTCTCTGGTCAACGGTAAATTCAATAGAAATCTTTTACAACAATCATAAAAGTAATTATTTCCTACATTCTTAGTTTTGTTTAAATTTAAGGATTTCTTTGGTGTCTCCTTTAAAGCACATAAACACACCTTCATAGCGTCCTCATTATCATATTGCTGTGTGTTTTACATACATTTTTAATCAAGTTTTGTTTTAAATATTAAGGGTATTCACGTTGAGGGTTTTAATTCCACCTTACTGTGTAATTTGGGCATTGATGTGAAACATGCTAAATCAAAAATTTAATAAAGTATCTGACATTAGCTGTTGTAATTCAACAAAGACAATGTTCACATTCAGGCGAAACATTATGTCAAAATTGTGTTTTATCTAATATAAAACGCCATATATATATCGTTTACATATCTGGAAATATATTGATGGATTCACAAGCTAACTATGTATATCATAATGTCATATGTCCTAAAAATTTTAAATCGTTTAAGTACTTTGTTGTTGCTTTTTCCGTTCGGCTAAGGATAGTTTACGACAGCACAATAAACATAGCAGTCAGAGTCATATTATTTTAGGACACTTTTCGTATGAAAAGCAACTTAAACCATTTAAAATTTTTGGGACATATGACATTATCATAAGTTAATTTGTGAACCCCTTATATATATATATATATATATACATATTGCAATAATTATCAACCGATTTTTGTTAAGAAGTTTGTAAAAGTCGTATATTTGCATACACTTTTATTAGTGTATGATAAAATATAGCAGTAAAATGAAAACAGCTGTTAAAATAAGCATGAAATGTTTAACGTCTACATAAATACCCTTATTGTTTTAATACATGCCTTGTATTTATTACGGTTTTTACAAAGTTTTTGTAATTTTATAAAAACAATTTTTTAAAGGTCTCCAAGAAATTAATGTTTCCTTTTTGTTCATTAATAAATTTAAAGAGAAAAACATTTGTAATTATTTTGTTTAATTTTAATTCATATTCATAATAAATTTTTTTAATATATTGAAGGTTTATTGAACAAATTTTGTATGAAAGTTTCGTTTAATAAACTTAAAAATTGTTTATGAATATGGGGGTTAAGGTTAAGTCTATTAATTAATTTTATACAATTGGTCGTGTATAGTAATTTTATAATTTATAATCATTTATTTATAATTTAATAATTTTTTTTTTAATTCAATATAATTTTTTTTTTATTTTGCAAACAATTTTTTACAAAATGATTTAAAATTTAACAAAAAATTTGGATCTTTAAAATTTAACAAAAAATTTGGAATTTAACAAAAAAAGATCTAACAGTAGTTTTTTTTTCTATTTTTCTATTTAATCAACTTTCTATTTTTTAAATATTTTCTGTTCTCCTCCAGGAAATTAAGAAAATAGACAAACCATTAGAAATATAACCAGAAACGTAAGAGAAAAATCGTATATATTTTTTTTTAAAAAGACATTGAACGGGGTATTTTTAGGCAAAAGAATTTAAATATGTATTTGTAAAACGATTTTAGTTCAGTTGAACATTTAGAGGGTAATGCCATGTTCACACTAGAGCCATTTTTCGTGATTCGCTCTCCCATTCGTAATTCATTCCCCAAATCTCAGAAGAATTTCGCATTTCGCCTTAGAAATTTTTAAGAGCGAATAACCACTTTTGCAGGTAGCTGAGTTTAAATTACCAGCTGAATTACGAGCAAGGCAAATTGGTACAACAAATAAACTTTTTTCATATAAAAGCTTTTTGTCAAAAGTTTGAATTCGCCGTTAAAAAAATGTAAACAAATAAAAATAAATTAAATGAAAAAAGTTGTAGTGTGAACATGATATAAATTACATAAATTTACCTGTCTATACTGATTGTAAAATGAGGACTAGAGATGTGATTGTTAGTAACTTTGTACTTACCATGATCATGCATGATCACGTGCATTAAAAAATCTCTCACGAACGATTGATTTATTTTGACTGATGCTAACACTACGTCTTGACGAGCCAGAAATATGTTCGTACATGAACAAAACGTCGACAGAATAGCTGTAAAAAGTTTGTTTACATTTCGACATGTGGAGAGAACGTGCTGATGTTCATGCCTTGCCTAATCATAATTTTCTGATTTTCATCGGTGTTGTTTCGTGGTGTTTAATAATTTTACACGATTTATTTTAATAAATTTTATACAATTTAACATTTTTATACTTGTTTCACAAATGTAAAGTCTTAAAAATGTCTTTTTTAAGCTTTTTATAGCTTTTCTTTCGTAATCAATAAAACGTCAAATTTAAAATGACATTTCATGCCCAGGCATTGTTGGTCGAACAAGAACAAAACACGAACAGCCACGGTCCAGACGAGTCGTTTTTATGTTCTTGTTCAATGGCTGAACATGACGATGGCTAATCAAGACGGTATGTAA
>NDXZ01019936.1:24243-46488 GCA_003055125.1 Paykullia maculata
TCAAAAAAAAAAAAAAATTCACAGGATTTTAATTAAAATTTTTTTTGAAAGAACAATTTTAAAATCGTTTTATAATCACGCATCTACATGCAATACAGAAATCTACTCATGCACGCTAAATCACCTAAAAAATGAAAGCTGTCTATAACAGAGCTTTGATATTCATACAGTGAAAGCTAAAACTTTTCGAACATTTTTACAAATGCAGGAATATGTTGTGCAATATACATATGTAAGTATGTTTTTGAAATGTTTTGAAACTAAATAAATGGGCAGGTGTAAGAGGTTTATCTAAACTTCTAATTTGTTTTAAAGTAAATCAGTCGCACCTGTCCCATAATTAATATTAATATTTGATTAAATAGTTAAGTGAACATATAACTACCTAGAAGGAAACTTTTCTTAGATTATTCAATGATTTTAAGAATTATTGTTTAAATTTAACTACAAAATTAAATGAAAAGTAAATCTAAATTCTTTTTCATTGATGAAGTTTTTTTTTCCGGTTGGTTGGTTATTTAGTAAATAAAATATTATGTTAAAGTTAATTAATTAATTTATTAATATCTATTATTATTTTTTGGAGTGTATGTATGTAAGTACATACATATGTACTATATTTGTTATGTTGTTGTTGTTGTTAAAGTTAGCTTAATAAGGCATATAAAATTTGTATTAGTTTTTAAGTGATTGTGTCAGTGTTTGATTGTGTGTGAGCGTATAAATACTTTGTTTAATGTACAAATGTTTGTGTAAAGGTTTTCCTTTTTTTGTTTTGTTTTAGTTTAAACTTTTTATTTATGTATATTATTTATTTATTAATATATATGTATATAGTATTTAAAGTGCTTAAGAAGATTAATTTAAAGTCATTTTGTTATTTTTGTTAATTTTTAATTTGTTTTTTCTTAAAAAATATTTTTTTTTTATATGTATTTGTAGAATATGTATGTATGTATGTATATGTATAAGGCTTTAGTGTTAGTATTTTTTATATACATATAATCTTTTTTTTACTTTATTATATGTAATAATTTTTTTTCTTTTTTCTTATCGAATAAGAGTTTAAAGTATGTATCATTGCTTACAACATTCCATATCGATTCTAAACTTTTTCTAAATATTTCTGTATGTGGAAGTGTGTTATAACTAAGTTTTACTTATGTTATCAATGCTATATTCCTTTCTACTGAGATATCTACTCTATGCAGACGTAACACTTCACTATCTGTTTGTTTTGTTTTTTTTTTGTATCACTTTCGTTTTTAACACTTTTAGGGGAGTTTGGTTTGTAATGTTTGCCATCCTAAAACAAAAATTCAGTTTGTGTTCTCCACTTAAACAAACACTTTGTATATTTTAAGGGGTATTTCAAAAGCAATAAATTTTATAATTTTTGTTATTGCTATTTAAATATGTCTATGATGATGATGATTTGATTTGACCGATTACCAGGTACACTCCGGACTCTCCATATATATAACTGTCTACTGCAATACAATTTTGTTCTTTCTTCTTTTCAAATTACTTGTAATCAGTATAGTTTTTTTTTTTTAATAATTTTAAATTTAAATATTTACAAAAATGCCATTCCGACATAAAATCTCTAAATCAGACAATGATTTCTTTTTCCTGTTTAATCAATTATTATTTTCATTAACTGTGGCTGAGCTTCAATTTTACAGTTCTTTCATAATGTATTTTATTGAGGTAATCGTGATTTTATCGTAGGTTTTTTTCGAAGATAATAATTGTTCTTCTAACATTTTATTAAAAAAATGTAGCTTTTCTTTTAAAACCCAATCATTGGGTTTTGTGTAGAAACTAAAAACAAATTTCGCCTGGTTTTATTATTAAAATTGAAATGTTAAGAAATACAGCTGTAAATTTGGTCAAACTTAGTTGAAATGTTATATTCTAAAACTACTTTCTAAAAGTACTTTTAGAAATGCAATTAATCAAAAATAAACAACTTCAAAATTGTTAGCTTATTTCAAAGATATTGAGTATAAAAGATACATAAAAAAGATATTGTTAGTTAGTTAGTTTAAAAAAAATAAATCAATAAAAAAAACAAGTAAGAGCGCTATATTTGGCTGTGCCAAATCTTATTTATTAAGCGATTTTACCGGTTTTCAATAGCAAACATTTCAGGAAAATTTCTGATCGTTTGATACTAATTACGTGTCAGTACGTCATTGGGGGGCTGAGAAAACTTGATTTCAACAGACAGACAGACAGACAGACGGACATGGCTCAATTGACTTCCCTATCTATAAGGATTCAGAATATATATACTTTATGGGGTCGCAAATGAATATTGTAGAAATTACAAACGAAATGACAAACTTATATATACCCTTGTCACTTCTGATGAAGGGTATAATTAAATAAATAAATTGAAAAATACCTACCCTGGTGTATGACAAGAAACGTATAAGTCCCAAATTAAGTTTGATTCCGATCTGTTAGAAAAATAGGATAATATTGATATCTGCCTTTACAATATAAGTTATAAAATCACAAAACATTAAAATCCAAATATAATAAAGTTTTCTTTAAAACTGCGTCAAATTTTATTTTTAATTGTTTTTTTTTTGCCAAATTCAATGCAAAAAGTCGACAAAATTATTATATTTTTGTTTAAGCTAAAAATGGAAAAAGAATCCAACATTAATATATTTAAAACTCAGCGAAACAGTGTAAAAAATTACCTACATTTGACCATTTAATAAAACTCTCATATATAGGTCAACCGCATGCAAGAGAAGGCTTCTTCAAAAAGATTCGGTAACAAACTTTATTAAAAGGGGATTTATAAAAAAGGCTCTTAGAATATTAGTAGACTCTTCTCTGTAATTTAACATCCAATAAAGGTGTTTCCAGGCTGGCTCTCCTCTTTGTGGTCAATTGGCCAGTGGATCATTGCAATATTGGCAAAAAGAAAAAACGACCCAAATAAATCATGTTGGATATTTTAATGTATAAAAGTTGAAATTAAATCTGTTCAAACACTACTTACTCCCTTTTATAAAACAGTATTTGAAATCAATAAAATCGCTAACCAATTCCAAAACAAAAATTTAGACAATAATAAAGCTCGACAAGTTAGCAATACTTTTCCAAATCTGTCAGGCTTGTCATTGTGATTGGCAGAAGCATAACCCAAATAATTAAAGTTTTTTTTTACTTTCTTATTACGGTAAGCATTAAAGATTTTGCAAAATTTGCAGTTATTCTTTTAAAAAATTTAATATTTTCTTCTAGTTTCTGTCCGCAACTTCGTTTGCTTATTTAAATCTGTTAATCCGCCTTGGTGTGATAACTTTATAGAGGATTTAGTATCTAAATTAAAATAGTTCTGCCAGTTTTAAAAAGGCTAGTAATTTTAGTAAAATCTTTACCAGTTTTTTAATTATAGTTAATTTGGACCATTTGGCTCAAAGGCCTAACACGTAAAATATACGTGTAAAAGCGCTATATTTGACTATGCCAAATATTATATACCCTTCACCCTGTGGACCATTTGTACCAAAAATTCCAAATTTTTTCAAATATATCTGTAGCTGCAAAACAATTTTTTGTATCTTTTTGCTTATATCTCAGTCGGTTATTAATGCATCTTACCAGTTTTCAATACCGATTTTCTCAAAAGTACTTCCAAAAGTTTAACACCACATACAACCCTAGGTCACCTATGGGAGCTACGAAAACTTGATTTCAATCAACACACTGACAGGCGGACATTGCTAAATAGACTTCCCTATCTATAAGGATTCAGAATTTATATACTTTATGGGGTCGCAAATGAATATTGTATAAAAAAATACAAATGGAATGACAAACTTTTATATACCCTTGTCACCTGTGGTGAAGAGTATAAAAAGTAATTTTTACACTAACATTTTTAAGAATATCAAAATCTATGTACTTTTGATCTAAAACAAGAGTCTAGCTTTTACTTAACTAAACAAACATAGAAAACATCACAATAGCTTTGCATTTGAAATTTCCTTGCAAGGCGAATCTACATATTCGCCTTGTTTACTTGTCATCCTCTTTAGTTTTGTTGCATTTTCGGTTAAAACTAGACGTGAAATCGGGTCGTGAAAGTAAAATTTAATTTAAACAGATTAAAAGATCTGCAAAATGAAAGAAAATCCTGTTAAAGTGTAGTTTTATAGTTAAATTAAATAAAATAAATAAAAAGTTTTCATTAAATTCTCTTTTTACTAAAAAATTAAATAATATAAAATTTGGTACACATGTAAGCATGTATGTTCGTGTGTTTTATTTCGTCATACGATAATGGCGTGATTTTAACAACAACTAAACAACAACTAGAGTAATTAAAGAGAATAACAGTGATTAAAACAAGTAATCTCTTCTTTTATTTTAAAGTGTTTTTGCGTGAAGAAAGACGAATTGATTAGTTGAGGGAAACTAAGATGAGAAGTTTTTTATGCTTAGACAAGTTGTTTATGTTTATAATAATGTAAATTAGAGCAGGGATGGGAAATAGGAATTTTAATATTGTACCTAAATAAACATGTGTGCTATTTTATTGTAATTATACTAAAGCGGAAAAAATATTGTATCGTTTTATATGTTTTTTCGAATATAATAAAATATTTAAAAAAAACTTATTATTATCTGTGTAGTGATATGTATATGGATCAAGAAGTATTTTTTTTAAATCTACAAAATTAAAAAAAAAATTATTTAAAATACATATATGAAAAAATAAAGTGTTAAAATACATTGTTAAAAAAGAACCTTATTACCGATGGTTCATAATGTAAATAAAAATATAAACAACAGTGAAGTGAAGTAAAAACGAATTAAATTTATATGTACCTATTAAAAATTAATAAAAGCAAAAATCTCTTAATTTTAATACAGGTAAGTTTTTTTTCTACTTTACATACATAATTTTATTTAAAAATTCCAAAATGTAGGCTTGTTGGCGTCTCCATTATGCACTCACTAGAAATAGCGACCAAAAAAAACTTTTTTCTAAATTTAACAAATTTTCAATTTAAGCTAACTTTTTATTAGCGATAATTTTCTGTTAATTAATTTTTAAAAGTTCAATGTTGGGGCCTGTATTAGGGCTATTACGTCCCTAGCTAGCTCACACGTCTCGCAGGCGGTTCTAACCCCTACATCGGTTAACCGCGCAACACTAAAAAAGTAGTTATTTACAAATACGAACAAACATACTTTTCACATATTGACTTCTTACTTTCTTTCTGTAAAGGATAACAATATATTTTTATACCCTTCACCACAGGTATCAAGGGTATATATAGGTTTGTCATTTCGTTTGTAATTTCTACAATATTCATTTGGGACCCCATAAAGTATATATATTCTGAATCGTTATAGATAGGGAAGTCGATTTTGCCATGTCCGTTTGTCCGTCTGTTGAAATCAACTTTTCTCAGCCCCCCGATGTCGAGACTCTTAATATTGGAAATTACCAAAATCCGACAATTAACGAGATATAAGCAAAAAATTTATGTTTTCTTTTTTGTTTCCAAAAAAAATTATTATATTATTTTTGGAAAATTTGAAAAAAATTTACTAACTGGCCCAGAATCAGCAAAGATATGGGCGAAAAACCTCTATGGACTAAAATTATTATCATAAAAAAATCAAGTTTTCTAAGACTTTAAATACCTTCCAGACAGGTAAATACATACGTACTTACATATGTATATTCATACATAGTGAAGGATATATGAGATTTAGGAAAGCCGAATACAGCGCTCTTACGTGTTATAAATAGAATTAATAAAAATTTTCCACAAGGAGAAAAATTAATTAAAAAAGGGTTTTAATGCCAAATCTAACCGAGCTGTTAATACTATGTTTACACGGACAGGAAATATCGAGGTTCGCTCACTCATTCACGGTTCGCGCCCCAATTTTGACAAAACCACACCTGTTTCGCCATACAAAATTTCAAGAGCGAAACTACCTGTTTCATTTTGAAACTTGCTGCGAACCACTCAGAATTTACTATCATCTCCAATTTTGATGACAAATATCGCTAGTTTATCTGAACTAGCGTCAAAAAAATGTAAACAATAAAAAAACAAAAGACAAATGTGTGTAAAAAAAACATATAAAGAGTATATAAACTTATATTTAAATAAAAAAATGAAAAAAAAAAGAAATAGTGAGACATATTTTAAAGTGTAAAAGGGTGTCTTAAAAAAAAACCACGTTGAATATTCACACCACAGCAATCGTGTTTCAGAGGGCGAACCTAGTGGTTCATTTTGCCGTGTGAACATGCTATAAGCCGAGCTGCTCAAGCCTTACACTGAGACAAATTTTTAAGGAATTTTACTTTAGAGTAAGTTTTTTCGACAATCAGACTAAAAAATGTTTAATTTGGTGAAATCTAATTGAAGTCTAACAACTTGTAGAATATTGCAGAAGAACTAAGGGCTATTTCAAACCATTTAACTCCCCATAGTGTAAAATTGTCCAAAATTGATATGAATTTGTTGTTTTATCGTAGTTTAAACTTTATATTGGTTTTTACTTCTCATATGTCTTTTTCTAATCGCTAAACTAAATAATATCCTTAGACATACACGAGTTAGGAAAAAAAGAATAAGAAAATAAAATATTTGGATTGTGATTTATTTTTTTAATATTTTATTTCGAATTGCTTTGTATTTATTTTTTTTATTATTATTATTAAATATTATAAAGTGAAACTGAAACAATGAGAATTAATAATAACCATAATAAAATGAATACAATTTGTTTATTTTCGGGTAATATTTTTTGTTTTTGAATTTACGATTCTTTTTCATAGTTTTGGGATTTTTTTATTTATTTGTAATTAATTTATTTACTTTTATTTTTCCTTTAACATGGCAGTGATGTCTTAATTTTACATACATTTTAAATTTGTTTTAATTTAATTTTGGTTTTTTTTCTTTCATTCAGATAATAAATTTCCTAAAACAAATTATAAATATTTAATTAAATATATATATGAAATGTAATCATGAATTTATGTAAATTTACTAAATATGTATGTATGTATGTTTATGCCTTTAATGTTATGTAATGTTATGTATGTATGTATGTATGTATGTATGTATGCATGTAATTTATAGCATACTTTAAACGTTACTAAATTAAAATGTACATAATTTTTCCTAGTGCATAAAAAATTAATAATTTATAATAAAATAACTATAATGTGAAATTTTATTAATTAACATACATACATACATACTTTATTTATTTAATTATTTATATGGTTATGTTTTATTATTTGTTTTTGCTTGAATGTGTTACATTTTGGAAATTGTTGTTGGTATCTTTGTTTACTTTTTTTTTAAATTATTTATAACACCTACACACTCACGCAACTTGATATACAATCAATTTGTTTTTTTTTATTATATTTTATATGAATATTTTATTTATGTATGTATATGTATGTATTAAATATTTATATTTTATATCATTATATGTATAGTTAGTTAAGTACAAATAGTTTGTTGTTAGCCAAATAAAAAATTTTTTAATAACAAAAAATATAATACAGCTTTAAAAGAATTAAACTAATGTAATGCTTGTGATGGAAATTTATTTATAAAGATGCAACTATGTATGTATGTATGTGATTATATTTTTGATGCATGTATGTATGTATGTGTATATTGCACAGTGTTGAACCAAAAATATAATTTTGTAACTTTTAACGTACGTTAAGTAGTTTGACAACTAACAGCTGACTTTTTACTTTAGCTTTTTGTGTTGTGTGTCCGTTTACAAAGTATTTATTGTGTCAGCTTTTTCTGTTGTCACGTTCATGTCAGTTAGAAATGACAACGGATAACGTATGACGGACTCTATGTGCCCTAGCATTTAGTTTTAAATGTTTTACTAACGTATTAACTTAAGGTGCTAAAAAGTAATGTACAGTAGTCGATTGTGACTTGTGGAAGGTTGGGTACAGCTCTTTATCGAATACCATAACAAGTTCTTTTTAATTAGAACTGTAAAAAATGTTTTAAATTAGAATTTACTTATGTTTTATATAGGAATTTTAAACTTATGCATATGTCGTTGGTCCATATTAAAAGTTTTATAACTTGGCATAACATAAGGGGATTTCCGAAAGAAGTCCTCTTAAGAAGTCGCTGTTCTAAATGATATAGTACAAATTCAAATGTTAAAATTTCATATGTAAAATTGTTTTCCAATACATAAATACTTTTGAAATAAAACAAATCAGTCTTTTTGAATTTTATCCTACAAAGTTGTGTCGGTAGGCTTTAAAAAAGTTACACAATTACACGGTTAGGGGCAACAGAAATATTAAGGATTATTGATTGTTTTCAGTATGTGTGGGTTTAATGTGGGCGTGTCTTGTTGATTAAATTCAATTTATTTAAATATTCAAATAATTCTACTGCTATCCTCATCCATTTTATGTTGTTTTACTATTTATTAGGCCTTTCCTTTGCTAAACAAAATAATTATATATATATATTCTTTTTCTAATATTTACATTTATATATATTTTTTGTAATATTATTTTGTTTCAATTTGTCTTAATTAAATTTACTCTAACTATAACAGGGGGAGGAGGGTTCTATAAGATAATTATTGTTAATATAATAATAAATATTTAACTACTAACATTTCTTTATTTTGGTTGCCTTTTTCAAAGTGAATATGTATGGGTATGTTGTATTTTATCTTAATAATTTTTTTGTTGTTAATTTTTATACTTAATTTACTTGGTATTTTCATATGTTTAATTTTTTGGTTTATATGTATGTATGCCGTTATTTTTTAATTTAATTATTTGACAATTAATTTATTAATAGTTATTTTATGAATTATTTATGTCTGACATCACATTATGTTGGTTTAATGTTCAATATTTATTATTTTTTTTAATATTTTTTTTATATATAAATTTATTTACTTTTAAATTATGACCAATTTTTTTTTATCAGTGGGCACAATTCACACAAAAATTTTTCCTAAGTAAAAAAAAATAATCATTAAAAAGTTGATCAAAAAAAGAAAAAGAAATAACAATTTTAAATTACAATATATAAATTATTCGAATTATGTATATTTGATTGAACTTAAATTGTACAGAAAATTTAATTTATAATTACAAGTAAATTTAAAGCAATTATTAGCATTATTAGAAAGGTTTCTTAATTATGTATAAATAGTAGAAAAAATATTTTTAATTTGAGTTTTTGTTTTGTTATTTTCTGTTTTATTTTTTAATTTGTTTTTACGTTTTTTTTTTGTATTTTACTTTAAAGGATAGAGTTTAGAGTACAGAGTATATAAATACTGATTTTTTTTCTTTAGTTTGTGGTTTTTCCGATAACTGATGTTTTGAAAAAAAAGTATAGGCAAGAACAACAACAAATTTACAAATATATATATTTAGTAGAAATTGTAAACTGTAGTGTAGTTAATGAAGAGAGAGTCAGAGAGGGAGAGAGAGAGATAGAGTAATAAATGTTAAGTTTGTTTAGAAAAAGCTCTTTAAAAATCCAGCTGGTCCAGCCTGAAAATAAAAAATAAATAAATATCAAATTAGTGTTTATAATGTTGAAATGAATAAATTTATTTCGTCAGTAAGTTAGTTTTTTTCTATATATTTTAAGCATTAAAATCCTAAGTTTGCAACAAAAACTATTTTTTTTTGCTGTTTGTCATTAATGCTTAAATGATAATGTGTAAGTGTTTTTACCTACCCATAGTCCTACGTCGTCTAACGATTAATTTAAACTAAAGAGAAGTGTCTCTGTTCTGGTAAAAACGTTATCACATTAAGTTGGGAATTTTTTTTAATCCGATTTTATTAAAAAAATTTTAAACGAATTATCTTTAGTGATAAGGTGAGCACGTGCGAATTTTTTAACTCACAATTACGAAGTTCACGAACAAACAAAATAAAAACTTAAACTTGTGAGTGCTTTAGCAAATATATGTCATTACTAGGGAAATCACAAATATGCTCTTAAAAAAGTGTTCTAGGCGCATACAATATGCAGTCAAAACTTAAAAATATGCTCTTAAAATGTTAAAAAATATGCCGTTAAAAAACAAGAATTGCTTAGTTCGGGAAAAATAAAATTTTTTAATGTATTCATTAATAGTTTTAATTTTACCTTAAAGTTCTTATATTTTTAAAATTGAAAATGTTATTTTACTTAAAAATTCAGTTTCCTATATGATATTAGCCGAGTGGAATACATTTTCGAAACCAACATCGTCAGCACCCTTTGTTTTAACGGTACTACTGTTATTGATGTAAATTTTATCTGTTTAAACACAATTTTTATAGAAATAACTACTGGAACTTTCTTTTCATATTTAATAATGCTGTAATTTAAATTGATAAAATGTTTGTTTTAACGAAGTTTTTGCATAATGTTTCCATATACATTTAACTTAATCTAGAGCTTCGTTTTTTGTTATAATTTTTTCAAATTTTATTTAAATATCAAATTTTGTATTGCAGTCTTTTATCTTGTTACCTCTACATATATAAATTGTAAGACACTCTGTATAAAAAAAATATTTTTGAATTTGCATACGAAGTTTAACACAGCTCCGAATAATATTCTTCTTTAAACACAATTTGAGATGTAAATGACGGAAATGTACCAACATTGCGGTGCAGTTTTATTTTCCGGCTGAGGCATAGTCAGTCTGTCTAGGGTTCGCTCAAAGGTCTGCTTCCTTTGAGGTTGAGGGTGGCTCTACATGTGGATGTGGTTATTTGCTAATGCAGAAAATACTTCGACAAAATATAATCTGTAGGTATAAACAAGTGCAAGGATAATACGAAGGGTCTTGTGTTCGTCTACGACAAAGTACGGACTACGGCTACGAACGAGTACAAGGAAAATGCGGCCTTGTATTTGCCTACTACACTACGAACTAGCTACGGAACACGTGTCTAGGTAATAGGTATCGGCACGGTTTTGGGTTGTATTCCAAGTGGCCGATTTGCAACACAACATGAGCGGTATTGGTAGCTGCTCGCTTTTCTCTTAAAACTTTGGTTACTTATTCCCAACTGTTTATAAACCAAACGAGAATTATAAGTGACCTGTGTTTGTAATGGCACGTTACAACATGTTGAATTTACTAAAAGACATTTTTAAAAGTTAAAAAAAACATTGTTGTTTCTAAAATATCAAAATATGCTCTATAAACTCGAAAAAATTCTTTTGAAACAGAAATATGCATAAGAATGCTGTAACGTGAAAAATATGCACTAACAAGTCGATGCTAAAATTTAGATAAAGTTCCAAAACTGATGAATACCTTAATTCCATCTTAATACGTCGCACAGGAAAAAACATGCAATTGCATATTACGGTTTCCCTGGTAGTTACGTACAATCAGCTGCGCACGTTTATTTGTTTATCATGCTAACGCCCTCACACGTTTAATGTCAAATAAAAACATTAAAATAAAATTAACTAGCAAAAAAAATAAAACAAACAAAAGAGTGCAAACTGTATACTTTTTTCTGTTGCAGCTTTGCAACTGTTTTCTACAACATTAGTGATTAACTTTTAGGTTTGTTTCTGGCGAAAGTTTCAAAAATCTTTGTTAAATCATCTTTTCTTTTTAACTGACTTTTAAATATAAATATTGTTTTATCGCCAATTCAAAAACCCTTATTAAAATAGGCAGCAACTAAATTCTTTTTCTTGTTAACGTCTCACTAAGGAATATAATTTGTTCTTTTAACTTTAAATGTTATCCTTTGAAACTACATAAATTTTTGATAAAATTTAAAATGCCATTTAACCTACATTTAAAGCAAGAAGTTCATTGACACAACTAATTTTGACTTAAAGCTACAGTCTCTGTTTAAAACTCTTAACAATTTAAGTCATAAATATAAATAATAAAAAAACAGTCACTTTGAAAGGTGTAATTATAATGTCGCAAAACTATAACTTACATCTTGTTGTTGTTGCTGCTGTGTTTGTGCTTGTTTGACTTTTGCTTGGGCAATCTTTAAGGCTCTGCAAATAAATGCACAAAAAAACATAAATTAATAAATGCAATGAACAAAAATATGTATGTATTTGTAGCTGTCAACATACTGTTGCAAATCCATAATTGTCTTTTCCTTGGCATTTTGTTCTTCTTGAGACATCTGTACCAACTTTAATAGTCGTTCTGTTTCTGCTGTTGCCTTCTTTTGTTCCTCCTTCGTGTTTTGTAATTCTTTGATGCAACTGTAAGGCAAAAGAAAATAAAATATATTTATGCTTGCAAATATTTCTTGGTGTGTAAACATACGCTTCCAATTGTCTTTGAGTTTCCATGAGTTTTTTGTTAAGTTCTCCGGCAGCTGCGGCCCCGCCTCCTTGAGCTTGCAGAGATTTCTCCAATTGATCCACTTGATCTTTCCGTTTGCGCAGTTGGACATCGAATTCAACCATTTTCTTTTCCTTCTCTTCAATATCTTTACGTTTGGCTTCGATTTGCTTGCGTTGTTCTTCGATAATTTTCCGTTCACTTTCGACCGCCTTGGCTTGATTATCGATTTGATTGCGAATTTCTTCCAATTGTTTTTGTTGTTGTTCCAATTGTTGTTTTTGTGCTTCGCTGGCTGCAGCATTGGCTCCTCCCGCTTGGCTAATTTGTTGTATTTGTTGCTGTAGTTGTTGTATTTGCTGCTGGGCAGCTTGCAATTGTTTCGCTTGTTCTTGATTAGCCACCTTTAAATAGCATTTAAATTGAAAATTGTAAATATTGTAATATGGTAAAAATGTTTTTAAATTCTTGACTGTTTACCTGACTCTTTTGTAGTTCTTCAACCAGAATTTCCAATTGCTGTTGGAATTGATCTCTTTGCGTTGTGGCAGCTTGATGTTCTGCTTTGACTTTCTCCAATTCTTGGTTAAGTTTTTGCATCTCTTGTGTGTTCGCAGGTGCTTGTTGTTGCTGTTGCTGCTGCAGTTGTTGTTGCTGTTGTGCTTGCTGTTGCAACTGTTGTTGCATTTTCTGCATTTGAGCATGTTGATCCTTAATATGCTGATCCATCATCTGGACAGACAATTATAGGATTAAGATAAACGAATTGCAAAATCATATAAGATAAAACAAATATACCTGTATACGCTTATGCATCTCTTGAGCAGCCTTATCTGCCATATCGGCTTTATTCTTTTCAGCTTCGATAACTTTTCGCCACTGTTCCATTTCCTCTCGTGACGCTCCACCTTGAGCGGTAGCACCAGCCGCTTGTAACGCCTTTTCGGACTCTTGAAGCTTTTGTTGCAGTATTTGAATCTCTTTTTGCATTGCTTGAATTTCGGCTGGTGCAGCGGGGGCTACGGGTTGGCCGTTGCGCAATTTGCGATTTTCTTCTCGTGAACTTTGGAGTTCTGTTTCGGCATTTTGAAGTTCTTTTTGGAAATTCATAAGGATTTCCTGGCTCTTTTCTAATTGATGCACTAATTGTTCCCTTTCGATTGACAGCTGTTTGCAGTCAGATTCCAGCTGTTGCATGTGCTTTTCGAGTTGTGGATGAGGTTTGTCTGCTGCTCCACTTCTGGCAGATTGTCTTAGAGACTCCTTCTCGGCCTCGACCTTTTCGAGGCGATCATGTAGACGACCCAGTTCAGCAGACATACGTTCAAACTCAATTCGAGTAGATTCATTGGTTTCCTGTTGTTTAGCCAAATGCATTTGAGCTTTTTCGAGTTCCTTAGCCAGACGACCTGCTTCCAGTTCGGTGGCATCGCGGGATTGCAATGCTTTTTCAAGACGATCTCTAAGGCGATCAATTTCTTGACGTTCACCAGCCGACATAGAAGATGTTCGAATAGTTTCAGCGGGACTTATGGCGGAAGATTGTTGTAATCTTAAGCGTTCCACTTCCTTCAGTAACTTTTCGTGCTTGTCTCGAGCCTTTTCACGTTCAATATGAGCTCTCTCCAATTCACTGCGCTGTTTTTCTTGGTTTGCCAGCAATTTGGCGACTTCTCCTTTGGACAGTTCAAGTTGCAGTGAAGTTTCGTGAAGCTTCGACTCCATGGTACCAATTTCGTTTTCGATTTTTTCATATTTGTCTTTGTATTTCTCAAATGTTTCGGATTCGTATTGAGATTTGCCTCGTATTGTCTCAAGTTCCATAAGAGTTTTGTCAAGTTTCTCCCGCAGGCGTTCATTCTCTTCTTTAAGGCGACGAGTTTCACGTCCAAATGTATCGGTATCCTGAAGTTTCCTAACTTCTGTCTGACTCTTTTCGTAGCGATCTCGCATCTTTTCAAGCTCAATTGCATAATGGGAGCATTCGTCTTTGGCAGCTTCAACACTAGCACTGGCCTTGCTTTGAGCCGCATGGGCTCTCTCCAGTTCATAGCTGACGCGTTCGAGTTCCGATTGCAGGTGCTCCTTTTCGCCCTGTGAGCGACGAAGATCAGTTTGTATTTTGTCGTATCGTTCTCTATGATGTTCGAGCTCGGCACGGGCATTATCTTCACATTCTTTAGCGCGACTAAGTTGCAGTGCAGCTCTATCGCAAGCCTCTTGAAGACGAGTACTTTCTTCCTGAAGCTTACGCAAGTCTTCTCGTGCTTTTGAGGCGGCTAGCGAAGAACGCTCTGCTTCAACCTCTAAGCGAGCACGATCTGCCTCAGCTGTATCACAGCGTGATTGAAGGCGATAAATTTCATTCTGAGCGCGATCGTATTTCTCCAACATCTTTTCAAATTCTTTATTTGAAGTATCTTTTTCATCAATAAGCTTCTGACTGGCATAAAGAGCTTTATCCAATTTTTCTTTAAGTATCTCCACCTCGGTAACAGCATCATCACGTTCCATCTATTAAATGAGAGGGTATAAATAACTGACATTTATTTGGGTCCTTGTTAAAATAGAACTAGAATCTAATAATAATTTTTATTTAAGCTACAACTAACAAACAGCCAATTGTTTTAAGAATCATGCATTTCTTACTTCTTGTTTTTGGATTGAAAACTTGTTGTTTAAGTTTTTAATTATTTAGTTTCAACAGGTGTTGAATAGAATTACCTGAAGTCTTTGTTGTATGTTATGTGATTTCTCATAACGTTCTTTAAGCACTTCCAAATCGGTTTGCATTGCCTCACGGTCGCGTGCTGCTTTCTGAAGCAGTGTTTGTGATGATTCCGAACGCTCTTTAATAGTTTCTAATTCATCGGAGAATTGATCACGTTCCTTTTGGACACGTGCCAGTTGTATCTACATTTGGATTTTATTAGATTTTAAATAACAATTATGTACAACGGAAATTTAAGTACAACATATAAACATACGTATAATAGTATAAAGTACAGGAATAGAAATAGTTTTTTTTTCAATAGATAGTTGAGAAGTTTTTACAATAACACATATGTACATATATAGTCATACGCACAGTAGTAAAGATGGGGAAAATAATAAGGTTTTTAGATAAATACACGCATAGTTTGGTTGGATAGTGATTTACAATAATTTCTACTATGTGAAGTAGACTTGCACTAATGTAATTTTAATTTGATAATAATAAAGCACCACTGTACGATTGTTAGTAATGATCCCAATGCTTACCTGAACCTTTTCGAGTTTCTCGCGAATTCGATCAGTATCCAAAGTAAGGGTTTCACGTTCCTTTTGTACACGTGCAGCCTGTCCCAGAGCCTTGTCCAATTGAGATTGCAAATTGTCATAGTCGTACGTCAGTTTCTCCTTTTCCAGCACCAAACGGCGATTATCTACACCGGCCTTGTCCAGTTTCTCCTGCAAATGATCGACTTCGTTTTGTGCCTTATCTAAGGAGTTTTGTAGTTTTTCCTGTTGCAATTGTGCTTTTCCTAAGGTGGCTTGGGTACGTTCCATTTCTTCCTTCATCTTATCCACCTCGGAGAAGGCCTGACAAATAAAATATATTTATTGAAAATACTTTTCTATGGAATATGGATCCGTTCATTCTCTTGATTACCCTATCTCGATCAGCGTGTATACGTGATATGCCACCTTGAACTTTCTCCAGTTCTTGACGTAAACTTTCCTGTTCGCCCTGGGCATTCTCCAATTTGGCTTTCAGTCTATACACTTCACCCTGGCTCTTTTCCAGCTTCTCCTGCAGGGCGGCCGCTTCCTCGCGAGCTCTCTCCGCATCCGACTAAAAATGTTTACGTATGTGAGTAAAATGAAAAAACAGAATTTGTACTTAAGTCCTTTTCACACGAAATGGTATTAAATGATATCAAAATAAATGCACAAAGAGGACAGACAGAAAAATGGCTACAAACAAAAGCAATTGAACGGCAATAGTAAACATAAATGAAGAATGTATGCATGAATCTTTTATACAACATTAGATATTTGTTTGTACAAGTATGTTTGCAAGTATGTTATTTTTTCAAAATCTTCTACATATTTTGAAAAAATAACATACGAGTACAAAAACCAAATATACAATGTAACTGTTACAAAGAGTAGGCAAAGAAAATGTTACAAAATTTAGTGGTGGTAGTTAGAAGTGCAGCAGTAATGAAGAGAAAAGAACTATGTAGAAAATTAATGCACAAAATAGAAAATTATTTGCGATGGAAAATACGTTAAAAAAGGAAAACTAATAACTCTCGATTATTTATTTCAATGTCTAGACGATGGCGACCTAATCCTAAATCTTTCCAAACTGTTCTTTAAGGTATTTTAAAAAGGATTTTAGTTGGATGGTTGTAGTAAGTTTGAAAATATTAAAAAACAGCTGATATTTAGTTCAAAATAAGATATTTTTTACGTGAACATATGTCATATGTAAAGCAAATATGTAGGCATTATGGATTTTAATTTTTGCTTGTATGTGGAATGTAAAAACACATATATACCATTTGGGGCTAATTTGGGGTTTTTTAAAGGCTTTCTATATAAGAAAAGAAAACAAGGAAATATTTTCTTTGTGCAGTTTTCCAAAATTGGCAGTGTGTCTTTAGTTCTTTAATACACAGAGGTAATGATTAAAGGAACATCATACTTTCTAATGTATAAATTGAAGTTTGTATTGAGATTAATAACCTTTTAAAGGATTCTGATATATTCAATCAAAAGTTCAGCTTTAAATAGCGTGGCCAAATCAAATATTACTCTTTTAACAGATCAGCAAATTACCAAGAAACATTAGATTTAAAAAACTTATTTATACTCGTATTTCAATATATTTACTCTTTTACCACAGAAGATTATACTCATACAGCATCTTAAAGACAAAAAATCGAGAGTTATTACACAAATAATAATGATTATATAGTGTTAGTTGAAAGCAGTTGAAGAAATATTAAAAAATGATTGCGCGATTAATTTAATCATTAACTTTTAATATATAACTTTTTCTAGTTTTATTTTAAATTCAAATTTTAATGTTTGGGATGTTAACGATTCTTAAATACTTATGAATTCGAAGGATTTTAACAAATAAATAAGTTTTTACATTTTCAAAATTATTGCAATTATTTTAAGTTTAATTTTTCTAAGATTTTTTTAATGAATATTTTTTACTTTTCGAATAACAAAAAATGATTCGATTTATATATGTATGTAAATTACAAAACGGCTGAAATATTATGTATTTATGTACTGATGTATGTTTTAAAGAATGTATACATACATATACATATGTTTGTAAGCATGTATGTACGTTTATATGTATGTTAGTTTTAAAAGATATGTAAGTATGTATTAAGTATGTTTGTATTAAGTATGATACTGAAACGTTTTTATGATTAAGTTTAACAAGGATTTTTATTTTTTTGTAAATTTTTAATGCTTTAAATTTTCTGTTAAACAAATTGAATATTTTGCATTTTAAATGATGAAGTATGTTTGTATGTAATATTAGTAAGTAACTTGGATTAGATTGGTTTCGTTGGAAGCAATTACTCACAAAACGTTTATCTGTTTCACCCTATAAGTATGAATGCAAGCAATAGATACAATAGATAATTGAGATTTGTTTTAAACGTATTCGAAAGTTTTATATTATTTCAAGTTAAGTATGGACGAAAAAATCAAGAAAGAAAAATTTTAAATTAAATACAATTAAACTGAGTGAATTTTTTTTTTTTTTAATTTGAATTTATATTCAATTTACTCTCTGAGAGAGTAATAAATATTTTAATTCTTAAGTGTAGCAACAGCTTATGTCAAAAATGTTCTACAGTTAATGTTAACTTAAAAGAATTAGTTGTTATTTTAAAATATAATTTAGTGTTTTATTCAAAAAGGACAAAACAAATGTAATACTTGTGCTTATTTAAATAAGAATTAAACATGTTTTAATATAATCTTTTTTTTTTAATATAAATGTTTGTTTTTTTAAAAAAGTTCAATTAAAAAATTTTATTTTAAACATAAATACTTGTTTCAATAAAACTAGAAAGCAGACTGAAATATAGTTCCAGTTTCCTATTATTTCTGTTATTTTCAATAAAATTTGCTGGTTTTAGTGTTTTAATATTCTTAGTTATATAAGCACAATTCAAATGTTAACCAAATAATAAATTTAATAAAATATAATACAACTGATTTTAATAAAAGGACTTATGGCATATCAGTGAACTATTACATAAAAAATCATAGATCTTTTGCTTAAAACATAAAGTTATTTTGATAGGAGAAGAATATACTCAAAAAAATTTTGCGAAAGATTACACAAAAGAAGAAATCGATTGGTTTTATGTAAAATATAAACTGACTTTTAGAAAAGGAAGAAAATAAATTATCAGAATATTTTTACATAAAATATTAACTGAATCTGATAGGAGAGCAAGCACACTTGTGACAAGTTCGCGAACGATAACAAGATATGATTCATGGATCGTTTCACATAAAACAAAAACTATTTATGACAAAAGGAGAGCATATACTCATGATTACAAAATAATGAATCATGGAATATTTGATAATAAAAATTTCCAGAATATGCAGCTTCTGTCGTTATTTACATATAATGAAGATGGCACAAACTTAGAACGTTTTTTGGAATATGCTTTTATCTTGTGTGATCTCTTTAAATAATAATTTAATTAAATAGGGCAGCAATATATAATAATTCACTGTGCATGGAATCAGTATATTCTATATATTTTTATTTGTATTAAATAAGTTTTAATTTTTTTTGTTTAAAAAAATTATTTCTTTAAAAGTAAAATTTCTTTAAAAGATGTTGGCATGTAAAAATATATTTACTTTCTGACTTTACCATTGAAAAATTTATGAACAAAATTACTGATATATTTTGTTTTAACAACTCAAATTACTTAACAGTTCATTGGAGCATATACTATAAAAACGAAAAACGATTACACGATCGCAACCAAAATTAATACACATTTGTTTACTTTGTTCTCAAAACTAGAACTTACTCTCATTAAATTGTTTATGTATATGTTAGGTTGTTGCACTTATGTAAATTTTAATTTATAACAGTTCCGGGTAAAAATGTACATTAAATTATGTGTTTAAGTGATCGAGATGTGATTGCCGCCTTTTAAGCAGACATTGAAATTTATAATTTTTTTAGTTTATTTTGTCTTAAATTTTCTGCATTTTTTTAATCTTTTAAATCAAAGTTAAAAGAACTGAAAATTTCACTATTTGTGTAGAATTTGACAGAAGCTGTATTAAAGATTATTAATTGTATTGGTGGTGGTGTTGTATTGATTTCATGTGTATTTAAATTTATAAGTCTTTATGTTTTAATTGTGTTTGTTTTTCTTTAAGTTATTGTTGTTTTAAAAATTTTGGATTTTATTTTGTTTTAAGTTGAATGTGTTTTCGTGTTTATCGAAAATATTTCAAGTAAATTACATTATGATGCTTTGAAAATTATAACAAGAAGCAAATGTAATTCAACTGATATTTAATCATACAAATACATATAAATTTGTAAATAGCACAAGTATTTTCCAATAATCATATCATATTAACACCACTTTCATATTTAAGAAAAAAAAAAACTTTTTTTTTATATAACTGATTTAGAATAATTACAAGTCGTAGGTAGTAGATACATTCAAATTTATGAAAACAAAATCATGATAAGTAAATAAAAACTTTAAATTATATGTAAATCAATTATAAGTTGATAAACAGTATGAAGCATTTGATGAAAGCAATGAACTGTCTTTGGGTACCTGAGTAACTCTAAGCTCAGCCTGGGTACGTCTCAGTTCGGCAGCCGCTTTATCAGCGCGCTCTTGTGCTCGATCCAGCTCTTGGGATGTTGTTAAAGTTGTGCGACCAAATGTTGTCTATTGTTGAAGATTGAATTATCATAAGTGTTCGATATTAGTTTCTTATATTTAAGTAAATAAAGACAAATGTTTTTTTTTAATTTATAAGATTTAAGAAAAAATATTTGTTAAAATATGTAAGTTTTAAACAAAATTCCAGCAGGAAAATATGTGTAAATTAAATGCATTAATTTAAAGAAGATTTTGGTGTTTTTCTTTTCTTTATAAATCAAAATGTCATTAATATATTATTTAAATTATAATCAAAAGCAAGTTCGGCTTTTTGTATTTTTGTAAGGAGTATTAATTAGTTATTGTAATTAATTGCTTTGTTGTAAGTGTTTAAGTTAAAAAAAAACCAAATCATTTACATGTTGTTTCTTAAATGTTGTGGTGCATCAAATGTTTTAAGTCAGTCTCTTTTAAATAATATTATTTACAATTATTATTGTAACTTGTTTGCATACTTGTAATTGTATTTATATTGTCTTTAATGCCATATTTTATCTACAAACTACTAGAATCGCCTCTAGTTTCTAAAAAAAACTTACCGATATTTTTCCAGATTCGTGTAATAATTTCTGAACGGACTGTAAGGCGTTAAGAAAGTTTTTTTTAAATTAATTATGTTTACCGAATGTATTTTATTTCATTAACTAATGATTGTGATTTATTTATTTATTACGTTTTTTAAAGCAAAAATATCGTGTACAATCTCATGGTCATTGTGTTGAAAAAGGTTATTAATTTGCAACATTTTATAACTCTCACGAACACATTTTGTAAGTATTTTCTTATTTTTAGTTAAGTGTAAAGAAACCCACAATGTTTCCCCGTAAGCTTTAGTTAAACTCACTACACGAATACATGGATACAAACACCCTGTGTGTAAAAATGTTAAAAACAAGATTACGCATTCCGGTTGTAAAAAAGTTTTCTCTCTGCGCATCTACGTCACAAAAGGCGTGTTCTCAATAAAAGCAAAAGTAAAACGTTAACAAATAGTGTGATTTGTATGAGTGAAAGAAAATCAAAGTTTTAAATGAAATTTATATGAACATTTTTAATTTATTCATACTTAAATTTTCTTAGAAAATTAAATAAAAAAAATTACTGCTTTTAAGCCAATTTTATAAAAAAATTTCATGTGGTTTTTAAAAAGCCGTCTGTTATAAGCCAGCCTTCGTTGTTATTTGGTTAAAAAGTGCTTGCTTCCAATTCTTTAATGTATAAAAATTGTATCAATTTTTTATTTACTTTTAAATAGTCTCTTTGAAATTTACAATTTTTACATGTATTTTTTTATATTTATCCGCCTTTTGTGACGTCAGACATAAAGCAGCTGATTTTTGTTAACAGAAAGGAACATGCGGAATGCGTAATCTTGTTTTTATCATTCTTGCCTGTGTGTGACTATATAAATCAGCTGCTGTTATCAGATTAGGGGGTTTATACCTCATTTTAAACTTTTTTTTAAAGGAACGGGAAAAAATCGATATAAAATCCGGAGGGTTGTTTGGAGTTACATTTTTTGTATTGGGCTTCCAAGATATTCTGGGGGTTCTTATTTTGCTATTTAAAATCTAGATGTATTTAATTAAATAGTATTTGTTTTATTTTGTTTTAAATTGTCGAAAAACAAACATCTGTTTTCTAAAGCTCTGGCTTGTTTCTGTCAAAATCAAAAATATTATTAAGTTTTTTTTATTTAAAATTTGATTTTACGTTAAAAAATAAGTCGTAAAGATTTATTTAATTTTTCATGTCGTTATCTGAAATAAAAAAAGGAGTAACATCCAAGAAAATCCAAATTTACTGTTTAAAGTAAAATAGACAATTACGTTACACAAGTCAATCACGTCCATCACTTGAGTTTTAAGTTAATTCAAAAATTGCTGTACACGTACGTATATTTTAAAAAACAATTGGCTAGCCT
>NDXZ01019959.1:0-15309 GCA_003055125.1 Paykullia maculata
CTCATTCACACATTTCGTCCCAAGCAACACAGATTGGTCGGTAAGACGTCTAAAGTTGACTCCGGCCGACCCATTTGACGTCGTACCGACCACACTACGATTCAAATTTAAACCATTTTGGGGAATAGGAATCCTGTACTTTGCCGACCGCCACTTTTACGACCAACAGTATACCAAAAACGACCGTAGTTTCTTTCCACTTAGGTGACTGATTTTATTATTATATTGATCGGCTTAATATAAATAAAATTATCTCAAGCGACTAATGCTACTTTTAGACTGGTCGAATAAGTCCTTCTTTTTAATTTATGTGATTATTAAATATATTCTGCAATCAAATGCAACGCTTAAAATTTTACTAATAAAAGCTTATGTTGTACTTCGAAAATTACAACGCAAAATATTTTATTAATTACTTTTAAATTTTTTTTCAGAGACATTTAATTTCATTAAAAATATTTTTTAATATTATTCATGCAAAATTAAGTGAAAATACACCTTTGCCATTCATTCTGGCGTTTTAAATTGCATATAAATAATTTTTTTTAATATTCATAATTAAATTTTTAATCATGGCAAATTTCATAAAATATAGCGGCTATATGGTGTGTATCATGTATCATCAACCGAACACATTTCAACCAAAAAACGAATAATACTGAACTATGTATATTATACGACTTGCCAATTAATACGCCTAAAAGTATGCTGTACATTTTTCGACCACAAATTACGTCGCTGCGTCGTTGCAAGTTGACTAAAAGCAACAAGTCATTCTACGACATCGCTACATACGACTACGTGGTCAGTAAATATATTAAAAATATAGCGACCAGAAATGTATCAAAAGTGGATTAAATATGACTGAAATTAGAGAATATTTTTACCAAATCCGACCATTCAAGTCTTAAAAAAGGCATACTGTGTTGCTTGGGGTGTTATTGTAATTAAAATTAGACTGATGCTGTAAGCTAAAGATTTGCTCTTTAATTTATGATCTAAAAAATGTAATTATATATGATTATTTTTTTTAAGTCAAATAGTTTTGATTGCTATTTTATTTTAAAATAGTAAACATATTTTAAAATTGATATTCAAACACTTTACTGCAAATGTATGTACATCTTATGACAAACTTGTCGTTGAACTTTTTATATTATACTTTTTTTTATAAAAAGTACCGTCGTCTATTCTTTTAATTGAAATAAAACAAAACAAATAGAACCTTTAAGAAAATTTCCCTAGTCTATCATCACAACTGCATCAGATGGGTTGGGTTGGTGGTTGCTTTTCATTTTCAAATGTTTCAAATGTGGGTAAGGGACAAAGACAATTTTCATTCATATATTAAAAAAAATAAGAATAAACCTGTAACCAAGCAAGACCTCAGCTGTTTTAGAAAGCCTTTTACTTATTAAACTAAAATCCTTGGATGGCTGCATCTTCTTTTTTGTACAATATTTATTTTGTTTTGTAACATTTTGTTTTGCGCCTCAAAACAATAACGCAAAAATACGTTACATTCATACGTACGCTTAATATTTTTAAACGGAAACAAGTAGCTCTATTACCCCGAGGACTACAAACAACTCTAGCGATTTACAATTTTTGTAATATAACAGGGTTATGCAAAAAGGGAGAATCATTTTATATGTTACAGGTAGTTGTTAGTGAAGGTTAAAGGTCTTGTTTCCGCAGGAAATTTCTATTCTTAATCCTGGCTTAGAAAGTATAGTTTGCCATTTTTAGTTTAGTTAGTTAAAAATATTACCCCATTTAGGAATACTCTGTTTAACAAAACATACATTTAATTTTCTTTGTTTTCTTTTTCAATGCTACTCACAATGATGATGATGAAGCCAGGATGGTTTCATTTGTTTGTTTCTACAATATTTTTTAATAAAAATTTCAATTTGCTGTTTTTATTTCTATTAATATTTTTGTGTATCTTTTATATTTGAAAAATTCAAGTGTTATTCCACGAGCAACTCCACCAAACCGCAATGTTGACATTTTTTTCGCTGGTTTGCATTTGCCATTTAGCTTGTTTGGTTGTATGAGAAGAAACCGTAATGGTTTCTTTAAATTCCGTGCTTGTATATTTTGCTTGCTTTTGCTATGGCAGAGCATAATTGAATGTCTCAGGTGTTCGTCAGACTTATGTTAAGCCTTTTACAGGATTTTCCTAAGAGTTTTAAAGGAAAAAAATGTTTTTTATGCATTCATTAGCTTTTTTGTAAAAAGAGAGATTGTAAAGAAAGACAAGCAAAATATGTTTTATGAAAGGTATATAAAAAGAATTTGTGGAAAAGAACATAAATGTATGTATGTAATTGATATTTTATTAAAACAAAACAAAGAATGAGGATAATAAAAACAAATTAATTTATAGATGTTTTAAAGCGGTCTTGGAATATACAATAAAAAATCCTTCACGATTTTTCTCTATGTTACACGATGCAAGTTCGTTTCCCTCCGGGCCACCCATACATTTATTCCTCTTCGAGTAAATATAAGTTTGTATAAGTCAATTTACTTTACTTTGTCCCCTACCATTCCAATACTGTGCTTAACTTGAACTAAACTCAATACAACTACCATATAATCTTTATTAACTTCCTATAAATATTATTAAAACCAATAAAACTTTATGAGATCACGTACAAAATGTCAATTTTTATGAAATAAAATCCCATAAAAAATCAACCAAAAAAATAAAAACATATTTATATATGATATATGTATGTATGTTGTAAGTATTTGTACAAAATTTAGTTAAATTATATACAAGGCAATAAATAAAAAAATTTCTTTCAACTAGAAAAGTATACGAAAGTTGGTTTGAAAAAATCGTGTCAATTTTTACAAGTATAGGATTAATTGCTACAGAAACCAAAGCAGGAAAACATTAAAGTAATTAAATCTGTTGGCCATAAAAAACCATTTTTAACATATGCTACATTTTATACATTATTTTGCGCCTTTCTGCAGACTACAGTTTTTTTCACTTGCCGCTTTTCCCCTTGGCATCTTTTGTTTACTAATATTTGGTTAATAAATTAACCGCATAAGTTAAGTTTGAAATGCTATTGTTATTGTTCATGTACCCAATTGTTTAGAACAAGAGAAAAATAAAATGAAATAAATTAATAAGTAAAATGTATAAATAAATAAAATACGTAAAACGTATGCAGGAGTTTGTCTCAAATTTTCTTAACAAGATTTATGGTCTTCACAGTAATAAGTGGAAAAGAAAACTTGATGCCGAAAAATATGCAAAAATTATGTGAAAAATTTATAAATAAGTGTTCAAAAGTAGTAGAAATGTTTGCGCGTCATTTAAATGGGGAAATGCATATAATTTTATCTAAAAGATAATTTGTTGTTCGGATAAAAGACATTATGTACTCCGGGTGCAATTAAAGCGATCCAAAAATGCCATGATAATTTTTATCGTTTTATTTTTAATGGAAATACAGAATACGGATTAACAAAATGTAAGGCCCAATAAAGAAAGTGCGTCTCGAATAGAATTGTTGTTTTTTTCTTTTTTCCATTAAAAAACTTGATTTTCTTTTGTTAAATTGGTCAAATGCTCAATGTCATGAAGTACAAAGGATTAAAAGACCAACTTAATTAACTACTTATGTATTTTAAAATAGTGGGATTATTTTCCAATCCAATTGCATATACTCGTATACATACCCAGCAAAAATGGGTAATGTCTTCCTCTTGCTCAATAACATACTTTTACTACATACATACTGTCTGCATTACTAAGAAGTAGTTTTTTAATAACAAGTTTATATTGTGAAGCGTAATAACTTATTCATGAGAAATCTGAAAAGAAATAAATGCTGCATACACTTTGGCTGAAAAAATTGTTAGGATCCACTTAAATTACCTATTATGATTCTCATTTGGGTTGACAGATTTTAAGTATAAGTAATTATATTTTCAACGGCTGTTTATGAATTTAATGACGGTTTTCAAACCGACCCTTAAGGTTTTTTCTAAATGTTTCTTTAGAACGTAACATACAGAAGTAATAGATCTCAATTTCGTTCTTAGGAAGCCGAATATAATACATTATTAATAATGAGTTCTGTAAGCTAATGCAATCAATTGGATTTTTTACTTAATAAATGCAAGTAGTTTTATAATATTTTAAAAGTATCGACTTATATAATTCCTGATTTATAATCTAAAGGGCTGCTTTATTTGTTGGTACTAAGTAGTAACTTAATGAATGACTTCACAAAATCCCTATTTGTAAGCGAGGACAGTGTTCTCAGTATTGGGAATTTGTCCTTAAAAAGGGGATTTTTCTTTGTGATTGGGGATCGAAATTTTGGGAAAATCCCCAGGGGATTTTCATGTGGAAAAACGTTTTTTTCGCTGGGGATTTTTGGGGAAAATATATTGCTATAAATCTTGTTATATAGTTTTTCTTTTTTTGTGGTAACGTCGAAAAACTCCTTATACATGTGTATATTTAAATTGACGCCTGGCAAGTCTAAAACTGTATGTTAATGTGAATGGTAACATAAAAAAAAACCAATTTAATTCAATTTCAGTACAACTTTAAAGAATTGTTTTTCAAAAAATTTTTAACGTTTTTAACAATGGCAAATAAATATTCAAGCATAAGAAACCACAATTTTATTTGAGAACAAAAAAAATGGGCAAAAGGTATGTAATATTTAGATATGTATATTAAGATGGTTTTAAATTTTAAAAGTTTTCAAGAATTTTAAAGCCATCAATAATATTAAAGTTAAAAAACGAAAATGATGTAGAGAAAATAAGAGAAATCATTGAAATGGATTCAGCATATTTATATTTAGATGTAATGTATTTTGGACTTGAATTCGATGAAGAAGTTAAATACCTGCTTCCATCTTAATACCTAAACATTAAGCAGACACGCTTTTTGTATATTAAGAGTCTATTGGCTCAAATGTTAAAACGTTTTCCATCCAATTTGCTTTTTTTCAAACATTAAAGCAATTTTCCACAATTTTATGCTGCAGCTTAATAGAACAACCAAAATTTTGTTCAATTTTAAAAATGTTACAGCCCGTATTGAATGCTAATAGTCCAATAAACTTATATGAAGAGCAGTGGTGAAAAATGCTAATCGTACAATGGCATATGTATGTACATATGTATTTGGTGATGATGTAAATAAAAAGTCTTTTTTGGTGTAAAGTTTTTCGTACCAAGATGCTGGTGGTTCGAAACCGTTTTCAGATCTTGCTGAAGTAATTTTAAATATGCTTTCTGTTCCAACAAGTAAGGCTTGTGTTGAGCGAGTTTTTTCTATAATAAATACAACCAAAACCAAAATTCACAACAGAATGCAGTATGAGTTATTAGAAGCCC
This sequence comes from Paykullia maculata, assembly GCA_003055125.1. Classification (NCBI taxonomy): domain Eukaryota; kingdom Metazoa; phylum Arthropoda; class Insecta; order Diptera; family Rhinophoridae; genus Paykullia; species Paykullia maculata. The sequence continues at coordinate 5,386 of NDXZ01019959.1, forward strand.
TTCTTAGAATAAATACACACTTTAAAAAAAAATCAGTTTGCTGTGACGGTTTTGTTCCATCTATTCAAATGTTGAAACTTTTTAATACAAACAAAATGTATGTCAAAAATGCATTAACTGATGAATCAGAAAGTTTTGATTCTGAAGTTTTTGAAATGATAAACATTGATACATAATTGTTTTTTTCTTGTATGTTTTAATTGTTTTATTCTTGTATGTATATACATATGTATAACATACATATTTATAACTCAAAGTACAAATAAAATTAGTTTTAAATGTTTATATATTAAAAATGTATACATATTTTTGTTTTTTAAGGAACTTTGGGGATTTTTAGGGATAAAAAATAGCCATTTAAATAAATTTTTACACATATTTTTTTTTTTGAAAAATGATTTTGAGGATAAGAAAATAGCTGTTTTAGGGATTTTTGGGGATAGTAAATTGAGAACTGGAGATGAGGTCTATAAAAAAAACTGGTAACACTAAGCGAGGGTGATAATGACTTATTTAAGTCCCTATTTCTAAGCGAGCAGGGGCAAGTACTTGCCTCCAATGACATCGCCGTGTTAAAGTAATGGGTTAAAATGCCAAAAGGTTAGTAGTGCAACTACTGTATTTTCATCATATTTTTATTACAAAGCAATGCAAGTTTTTGCTGGGTACATGTAATTTTATGGATGGACAAGTTAGTTTTTAGTTGCCATCGTTGTCTAAAACTTACATGGAAAGTTCCCTATTCATATGACTCTTAGTGTTCTTGTGAAACCTTATCCGCATTCACACAAGTTTAAAAGAGATTTATTAACAAACAACTCAAAATGAAACCGAGGAAATTTTCTATTCTGCTCCTTCCTCTCCTCAGCTTACCTGCTTAAGAATGCAAGAACAATGAGATGTGTGTTTTTGAAAGGGTATCAGATTTTCGTATATTGTTTTTGTGGCTGCATGTGGTGGGTTATAATCTTTTTGTGTTTTTTTTTTGTTTTGTTTTTTTCAACTTTAATTAGTAAATTTTTTTTCGGTTCTTGTGTGTTTTTTGTTTGTTTCTTGTTTGTAATTAGTAAGATTCTTCAAAGACACACTCATACGCTTCTAGCGTCGCACTGGTATGAGTATGAAAAGATTTTCATAATTAAAAAACTGCAAAAACATTTTTAAGTGGGGTTATGATAAATTACACACCTTGTTATAAGGATGTTTGCCTAAAGATGATAGAATTTCTTGTCTCAAATTTTTGTACTCATTTTCTTCAGAAATCCTAGAAGATAAGTCAACATTTTAATTATTAAAAAAACAACATATAATTAAACATACATATGTGAATGTAAGTATGTATATGTATGTATCTACTTATAAATTATGATACGTAGTTTGTAAAATGACATGTTTTGTTTGATATTATTTCGTTAAAATTATTAATATCTACAATATCTTAAACAAATATATATAAATATTTGTGTAAAAGCATTAAGTTCTATAATTTAAAATCTTTTCTACAAACAATTCCAAACTCTTGCTTAAGTTAGAATTACACACAAAAATTCATTAAGTTTCTGACAACTTTTCAAAATATTTCTAAAAGCACTCAAATACTTATTAAATTGTTTTCTTAGTTTCTTTTCCTGACTGTGTTCTCTTTCCCCTACCATTTAAAGTGTTTTAGCCATAATTTGTATTTGTTCATAAATATCATGTTATACAAGTTTAAATTTCTTCTCTAAACTTAAACCTTTTAGGGGAAGAATGTATTAAATTTACTTTAAATTATTTTATTGCCCGCATACATATAAACAATTCCCAAAAAACCCATTATGTTTAGGCGTTAAGCGTGTTGTAAAAAAATAACTAAGAAAAAACTTTGTGGTCTTTTGCTATATTCTTTTGTTATTGTTGTTGTTTTCGTATTTCTAAATGAATGTGACAAGAAAAAAACCAAACGCTTTTCACTTTTAGTTTGAACAAAATACCGGATGTTATTAAAAACATATAACGAAACTTATAATTCCATAAATACCAAAATAACTTTGAAAGAAGGCCAAAATAGGATTAACAGGAAAAGGATACTATGTAGCTGTGGCTGTTGATGTTTGTAGTCGGAACAATTTTATGGTTTCCGCTTAAATGATAATTTAGGGATCATATCTCTTATAGCTGGTGTTTTTTAAAGCATTCATATTAAAGAAATAAAATAATTTAAAATATGTTGTTGGTTTTTCATTAAGTACTCCACATTTGGTGTATGGGTTTTCTGGCTTAAATTTCCTTTAATAAAATTAACAAAATTGTTAAAAGAAGAGATTATTCTCCTTAACAACTAATTAAAACATTTGTCTTCATTTTTAACACCTTTCTGTGGGTGCCCGTGTTACATTTGAAAGTTTTGTTTTAATTAATACACAAAGTACACGTTTTATTATTATGTTTTTTTTTTTGATAGTAAATTAATATAAATGTCTTTGTTTTTTTGTGTGCGTGTCTTCAAACAAAGCTATAGTATTGCAAAGTGTATTGTCTACAAGTTAAGGCATTTGTAACATAAAACCCATCTATATTACTTAATATTTAGATTTGTATTGATAAATAGTTTCATTGAATTGTTTCTACAAAGGGATTGTTATCAAAAATTGAACTTCGAGAAAAATATTTGTTATACATTTAACGTACAAACCTGGAATGCATCGCAATGCATCGCTGCCAGCAATAAAATATTTTTTTAATATAAACTTCCTTAAAATTTAATGTACAATTTTTAAAATTTACTTTTTTATAAAATGTCCTTTGTATAAGCAACGTTCGAGCTAACATGAAGGAAACTTTATATGCAATCTTCTCGAATGTACAAATACAAAAGGAAATTGTCAAACTCACGTAACATTAGTAGTACTCTGCCACTTCGACCAATGCTAATAGTGTTTTTCATTTACCTTAATTATTTCACAATTTTACGGTAGTAAGATATAAGAGAGTTTTCATAAGACTAAAATGAAACTTTTTTTGCACATTTTATTTTTTTCGGGTTAATTTAATATATATGTTTCAAATATTCTATGACCATTCCATTCAACCTGTCTTATGTTTCAAGACTAACAAGAATTAATGGTTTTCAATATGACACAATTACCGACTGACTACTGGCTAAAGACCTCGCACTGTTTGTTGGTGTCACATAATACACCTTCATTGTAATATTTTGCACTTCATCCACTCTTCGAATGTAACATAAGGTTTTGCTAAAGGTCACATCTCTTATAAGAAGGAGACCAAGAAAATTAAAATCTCCATAAAAAAATTGTGTGTTAAAGAACAAAATTAAATGACAAGGCCTTTAAATAACATTAAATGCAGCAAATAAAAAGCAAAATATACAAATACATACAACTAAGAAGAAAAAGCCTACAATCATACATACATTGGGGAGGGGGGAAGTTTCTTATTACTTGCTGCAAACAATTATAATGAAAAACATCACACCCTTATTTGTTGGCCAACAACGAAAAAAAAAGAAGAAGCAAAACGTAAGTGGGTAGCATATGAAAACAACGTCAGCGCTGTAATTTTGCGACATTAAGTCGTGAAATTAATTTATGCCCGCAATTACGACTCGTCGTCAATAAAACACATTCATCTTGAGTAGAGAAAGTTAATTGGCTTTTATTTTTTTTTGGTGCTAACACCGTTTGTTCGTTTTCGATTATGTTGGGGACTGGGGCTTAAAATATCTTAACTAGAGAAGGTAAATATAAAAGTACGCACGAAATGTGTTTGTTACATAAGTAAATAGCAGCAAAAATATCTAACCAAATGAAACAGGGTGAGGAAGAATTATTATGGTTTGATTTTGAATATATTCTTTGACCTAAGACCCCATGAAAATAGAATTAATAATCTATGGGACAAATGCAACTGTAAAGAATTCTTATAAACATTGTAACAATATTTCGTTAATGTATGTATGTATGTATGCATATATAAATTTGAAGGGGAATACCGAAGCAGATCACTCTCAATTTGGGTCCGTTTTTGACTCCTTTATTTACCCATTGATTTTTGATCACCGGCCAATAAAAATGCATTTTAGACTATCACTGATTTCCGCACTACCACAAACGTTAACTTTAGACTTTAACGATATTAGTTTGTTAAGTAGTAGTTGTCGACTTTCTTCCCCATCATGGAGACTTTCGTAATTATCAGAATTCGCATTAGACTGAGGTTTCCCATTTTATTTACATTGCGTGCATACCTATCGTTCTTGATCTAATTTCGGCCAGCGCTGGACAAACACGTGCTGACATCTCAGCCTCTACTAAGCACAAATAACAACTTTCTCAAATGTTATTAGAAGTATTTTTGTCCTGTCCCCAATGCAAGTAGCCAGCTCTCTCCACCTTTCCAGGTTAATACCCTGAAGGACCTTTAGCCGTACCCAAGCCATTACCCAGAGTATCTTTGGGTTCTGGACCATAGAAAGTCGTTGCAATTATTGCCGTAAGTTACAATCCCTAAAAAATACACCCTGTATTTGTAAAATAGCTTGTGGTCTTTATTATTAAAAATAAAACGAACAAAAAAAATCAAAAAATTTCCATAATTTGTCGATTTTTATGCACAACAAGCAATAGATTCGTAGTTATTTTTCCTTTTTCGTTATAATTAGTTTCACATACTCTCTATACACTTTGCACAATCAACATAAAAGAAAATAAAACCAAGACTGATAAATTGTAATAGTCATGGAATAAACCGCTTTATTGGGTGCAAATTTTTATGTATGAACAACAAATATCCACAAACATTTTTATATTTTCAACACTTATGTATGAACAAGCGAGTAGTGTGAATGTTTTAATACTTGTGAATTAAAATGAAAATAAAACCGGTGTTGTCTGAATGAAATGAAATGAAATTTTTCTTGTTGTTACCATAAAAATAATAAAAATTATGGTTTAACTACGTAAACCAATTAAAATTGAATGAAATCTTGCTACTGCCACCATAAACAGCGTCAGCTTTAACATCATCCACCATCATATAACTTGGTGATGTACCTGTATTTCTTGTTACTATATATGTAAGACAAGGCTGGTTGTTATATATGTGTGTGGTGTAGGGGGGGTGATTGTGTAATGGTCATTGTCCAATACCACATTATGTTGCTATAATTATACTCCTGTTTAAATCATCTGCAAAATAGATGCAATGTTTTTTATGTCTACAGCATTTATTTTGGGGCGTATTTCTATTTTATCGTCATAATGCTGTTGTCTAGTTTTTATTGTATTTTATTATTATCATTATTACCCATATACATACAAAGTAGTAGCATTTTTTTTGGCCTCACTCATACATGTCTGTTTATTGCAAACAAAAACGAACATCTTTAAACGGCTTTAGTTACGGTAGAATTTACTTTTATATTGTAGTTTCAGTTGACCATTTTTGTCTATTCAAGGAAGAATATGTTCTTTTTTTATATCATTATAATTTGTTACGATATTACCGTTACTAATTTGTAATATCATTGAAAGTGAATGCCATTTCATAGAAATGTTTTGTGGCATTCGAAGCAAAAGTAGTTATGTATGTATTTTGCAAAATTTACTTTTATGATAATATCGAATACATGTTTAATGCATTAAGATTTGAAGATGACATTAATGGGGCAGTTTGCCTATTTAAAATTATATAAAATATGTATATGTACATGTTTATATTACGCAAGTCTACAAATTTTTGCTTTGAATAAGTGAAACTAGATGGTACAACTCCATAGGTGGAAAATAAAGATGAGCACTGTTCACGTAAATAATAAGAGCGAATAACGCGAATCATGCGTGATCACGTCATTGATTTTTTGTTTTATGCACGCGAGCGTGAATGAGCGTTTATACTTAAAAAGCGATTAGAGAAAGCGTTTATGAGAAATTTTTCTGTTTCAATAATTTTGTCGAACCTCCTATGATGTTCTGCGGATCCGTAAGTGATATTATTTAACTCAGCAACAACAGACCTAACCGCTTTTGTTTTTTTACTCAATTTTGGACACAAAGGCCTTTTTTTGTTTAGCCCCCGATAACTTTTATAACTTCGTTTTTATGTTTTTATAAAACATGTGTCCTAAAGGCTATAAATGCATTTCTTATAGCCAACACCCAGAGAAAAAACATGGTTGATTATGGTCACGGTAATATGATCACAGACCATATTAATATTCTATGATCACTGCAATCGTTATATGGTTGCCACAGACATATTATGGTTGTCCACATATTTTGCGTCATACGACGATTATAAACATGGTTGCAATAATCATTATATGTTTCTTTTAACTATAAACTAACGGATAATCATAAATATACTGCTCTCAGAAAATATGATAACCATAATCTAAGAGAAACATATTTATGCTTTTCCGTAACCAAGTTTGTAGTAAGACAAACATATAATGATTCTTGCAACCATATATATGATCGTGGTATTACGCAAAATATTTCTGCAACCATAATATGTTTGTGTCATTCATATAACGATTGCAGTGATTATAGAATATTAAAACGATCTGTAATCATATAACCGTGACCATACTCAACCATGTTTTTTTTTTGCGTGCACCTACCTACACGTTGTAAATAGTATATAACAGTCGGCACAGCTGAATTATTCGCTCTTATTTGCTTAATATTTTGTTGACAATAATAATGTAATTCACTCTATACTTTTCAAAAAACTACGCAATACAAACAATTAGAGTTTGGGGCAGCTTTTTCATTAATAAAGTAAATGAAATTTACGGCTCAACACTCTGTAATAGAGTACAAGGACATAAGCCCCGTTTAAACCTACGTCTACATTGCAAAATAATATATTATGAATTGATAGTTTAGTCCTGTAAGTGGTGAGTTCATTTTCAATACGCAAAAAAATCTTTTTTAAAAACAATTATTGATTAAGGAAATACGTTGCAATAAAGTATGTGCCATTGCCATATGGTGCATTAGTAACATAAATTCGCGAATGTTTGGTAAAATAAAAAAATAAAAATTGACACATTGAGCAATAAACAGAAAAAGAGTTACATACATATAAGTTAAAAATTAAAGCAGTAAGTGTGTTATTTAGATATTACTTTAATCTGTCGTACATATGTATTTGTACATATGCAGTGAAAATTTTAATTGCAAAAAGACAACAATGTAAACATAATACGATATAATTAAAATATTAAACAATATGGTCATTCTATTACTATAATTTTGCACTTTTCTTGTTCTTTTTCTGCTTTAAAAATATAGAAATTAAAGTCTATTTCATTTTTTTTTCTTTGTACAAAATTTTTAATTACCTGCTTAAAAATTTTTAAAAGACTCCCAAACATAATAGAACACAAAAATTTTATCATAAACAAACTAGTTAATTTTCCAGCAAACATTTTTGATTGACAAGTTAATTGAATTTCTTGGAAGAAAAAACTCATTAACAATGCAGCAGTCTTTTTCTTTAGCCCATCTACTAGCAACGCAGCACGCAAATTGTAATAAAACATGTTAAAACAAAATAGAAAAAAATTAAATTTTTTTCTTAAGAAACAATGAAAATTATCGCTATAAAGAGAAGATAACTTGCAAAAGAAAACATAAGAAAAAGCCAAAAAATAATAATTTTGATTGACGTCTTACAACTAACGTAAATGAAAAAAAATTTAATTTTTTTTAACAAGAAGTCTAAGAAAAAAAGAAGAAAGAAATTATCACATACCAAGAGTACCAAGTTAGAAATGCTAATAAGAGATAATTGTTTTTGATAACAATTTTACCATAATTTAGTATAAATTTGTTTTAATACATCCATAAATATATTTTATTTAAAATAACGATAACGTTGTATTGTTATAATGCTTTTGTCAGTTTATTTTTTGTGTTTTGTTTTAAGATAATTTTCCTTGAAAATCTAGTTAAAATTAAATGGATGCATTCTGGTTTTTCATCAACTTTTAATTTTACTACATACAAACAAAAGTTTTTGATTTACTTATATAATATTTTCCTACTCTGTTCATTATTATTAGGTGTGTTCCAAAAGATTTTGGGTAACTTCGGACTAATGATAGTAAAAAAAAATTTAATCTCTTAAATTACCAAACCTAACCAAAACACAAAACAGGAAAAAACATACTGTAAACCCAAAGGTTTTAAATAATTATTTAATATTTTTTATTTATTAAAATTTTCAATAATAAAACCTTTTTACATCTAATTTAATCATTTAATGGAACGTAAAAATAACACGTGGTAGAAAAAATGGAAAATTATGGATCGATCAACAATTATATTTGCAAGAGATAATTGAAAGATTTAATATGACAAAGAGCAAAGGAGTAAGCATACCACTAGATTGTAATCAAAAACTATAATTAAATTTATCTCCAAGATCTAAGGAAGAAAAAAACGAAATGAAAAAGACTCCATAGCAAGAATTCTTGCAGCTTCTTCTTTACGCAGCACAGATAAGTCGACCAGATGTTGCATATGCAATGGGGGCACCTTTTAGATTGGGTTGCTGTTAAGCGTGTATTTAGATATCTGAAAAATACTCTTAGCTTTAAACTTGAGTTTTCTACATAATCTAGTGCAGTCCCTGGATTCGCAGATGCAGATTGAACAAACGATTGGGAAAATCGTTGTTCTATAACAGGCTACGTATTTGTACTCCAAAGTTTGGTAATATAATGGAACTCCAAACGATAAGATACTGTGGCTCTTTCTACTACAGAGGCTGAATATATGTTATCTGGCTATAATCTCTGTGTTATGCAGCTTACGATCAAAACAAAAAGCCATGCACGCTATACTCTGATAATAAGCACACAACAATGTATATCATGCCTGCTCTAAACATATTGACCATTGGTCATCACTTTGTTCGAGAGTTAGTTCAAAATAATTGTATGCAGCAGATAGCCTTACTAAAGCATTACCAGCTGGTTAAGTTAAAAGAATGCCGTGAAAGTCTTGGCCTTAGAGACTTCAATTCTAGTGGAAGTGTGGGAACGAAGACTTGAAGTTTATTATATTTTACTTAATAATATAAAGTATTCATTGTATTTAGTTTTAAACGTATTATAAATTCAATTTTTTACTTTTCAAATAAACCTGAACACATTACTTAGAGCAGTAACCATTTAAGCCACGAGTTCAAAATATTGAATACATCAACTTGTAAATTTTATTATAATTTTATTTTCTAAAAATATTTGTTGGCCAAACTTCTTGGTTTATTATTTATTAAATTTTCAATGCGTTTTAAATAGGGCTTACAATGTTTTCAATAAAAATTTTTTTGAAAAAGTTGTGTGTTGTGATTTGGCCGATCAATAAAATAAATTTTTTGATAACTTTTCTATTACAAAAGGCTATGTTTTTTAACAATCGAATTATGTAACACAAAAAATTAATTTTTAAAATTGTGTGGCTTCCATGGTTAAGCCCTTAACTTCTATAAGGTCTTACAGACCCTCTATACGACCACTTTCGCTAAAACTTTCTGTAGTCGTTTTGTGTCATCTATTTAAATTAGATATTTTTGCTTTTGTTGCTGTAGAAAGTTAACTGAAAAATAACGTATTAGGATAAATTTGTCTTTGTAATTGTTAGTATTAAGTTAAAGGGTTTGAACATTCAACCAAACAAAAGTATTTAAGTCGATACAGCGCGCATATATTTTATTCTATATTACAAGCTATAAAATCATGATTTTTGTTACAATTTTTACTAGCGTTAAGCTGATAAAGGGATTTATTCCACTTAACAATAACTTATTTGCGGAAAAGTTTGTCTTAATTTCAAAACTTTAACAGTTTTTCTAACCTTCGGCCAATATTTAGAAATGGCTTGAAATATAAAGCAAAAAAAAAAAAAAAAA
>NDXZ01019961.1:3169-13928 GCA_003055125.1 Paykullia maculata
TTAAAACTCAATTTATGTTTCTAAGTCTAGAATAAAATTATTAATTATGTTTTTTTTTTTCTTTTAAGCGGAGCTTAACTTAAGCTTTCGGTAATGCTTTTTATATTAAGTTTTATTATTTTTTCTAGTTTAAATATTTAAATTTGGCTAAAGTTCGATTATTGTTACACATACATACATATGTATTAACAATTTCATACACAGTTGTTTTTATTTTTGTATAATCTATAAATATATGAATTTATGTCATTGTTATCGGTTCTATTGTCAAGTTCATGCAGTTAAATACTATGTGTAATGTTTTTGTAAAAAGTTATTTTGGAAAACTATCAGAAAGATATAATCTCAATATTATTTGTCATAGACCAGTCTACAAAATAGTATTTCTTTTTTATACTTTAATGTAGCCAAATGATATAAATTATTAATGTATGCATAGTTTTTTTTTACATCCAAAATACCATAACAATAAATTTATTTATTGCTAGTAAAATTGGAAAAATATATAAAATCTATATTCAATGGAAGTTTTGTTTTTTTATATAATTTAACTATTCAACTATAATAATTTAAGGAGTAATAATGGTAATAAATTATATAAAGTACAATAATAAATAGTTTTATTTGGTATTTCTACAATATTTATTGGCGACCCTATAAAAAGATGGGGCTATATATGTGTTGGTGTAAACACATTTTCCAGACCTATATGCATTATCAATTTATTGAGTTGATTTTTTTGAATAAAAATTGATTAAAACACAATAAAAAAAATTGAAAAAATCTATTTGATATAGAAATACAAGGTTATCGATAACAAGAAATACATTTATATAAACATTTTCGTCGCTATGATACTTTATGCAGTTTGAATATATTTTCAAAAAAGGCCTTATAAACTTAGCAAGCTACTAAGCTAATTCTAAAATGGAATTAATGGGAAGCCATTAAATAACATAGATACAAATATTCAGCATAAAATTAAACGAACCAACCTAAAGCTAAGAACTTTTAGAGCTAGTTTTAAACAAATAGACTGCAATCAGCCGAAGATCGATTTTGTTTTTGTACATTATCTTATAAAATATGTGGTCCGAGCCAAAATAGTCTCTGTTAAACATTCTAGCTATTAAATCTTTAAATGCTTTTTACTATATGAAGTACAAGATAAAGGTCTGCATTTGAATACTACCTAGTACAGACTAAACGAGTATACCTAAACGAGTAAAGCAGCGGCACAACAAAATTGTTCCATTCTGTTGTAACAATGCACGTGTTTAGTACAAGAGTCCATATAATTCAATATATATATGGGTGTAAGGCAAGGGTTAAATTTTCTCACCACCGTATTTCTATCTTATCATTGATGTAGTTCAAAAGCAAGAATTCGTGTATATACATCTTAACCTATATGAGCAAATGGAATCCTAGAAGCATTCTGTAAATAATATTTTAGTTCACAAGGACATGCAGATAAAACTAAACGGTTAGATAATACATCATCAGTATTATCATCGTAAGTATGTGTAACAGTCTATCAAACAACAAAGTAAAAATTTACCAAATTACAACAAAATCACTTATTTAGACACAAAATACCCTAGATAATTTAATTGGGGTATCACAGAGCTGTGGTGCATTTTAGATTTACTCAGCCAGGCTTCTAAATTATCTTTCTAGCTTTTATTTCAAAAGTAGTATTTCATGGCTATGTAGACTATTTTCTTTATATATTTATGTAAAAACCTTTAGCAAATAAAAAAGAGAGAGACAACAATTATCGGATGTACTTATTTATTTTAGCATAAAACATATTAATTATCTTTATTCCATAATTTCCAAAAACATTTTTACCTTTTTAGTTGCTTTAAGCATTGATATATAATTTTAATTTACTACAAAAATAGTTCAAAAATATAAAGGAAAAAATAATTTGCTTAAATAAAATGTGAATATTTTCTTTATACAATTACTCGCAAAGAGTAATGAAACTGTTATATACATATAATGACTATACAATAGTAAACGCATACACACATGCAGAAATAACAGTTACCCACACATATACATTTTCTTCTATACTATATAAACCGTTTGTTTAAAAATTGTTCTAAGTTTAAGTGATAAATGGTTCGTATTAAAAATAATTTTTAATATTTTATATAAATCTTTATTTAAACCCATGATAATCAGGTAGCCTCAGTTCGGTAAGGATTTTATCTATCAATTTTTTTTTATGAAATCTGACATTTACGATTCAAAGAAAATAGAGTAAATTCTTTATTTTTTTATGGATAGAGAAATTTCTCTCTATTCTTAACATCGTAAAAATCAAACTTCTTTAAAAAAAAAATCCACTCTGAACTGAGGCTACCTGATTTATTGTATCATGTTGCACATCTTGAAAATGGTAATAGATATAGAGTCTTTTATTTTGTATAAGTTTTCATTTTTAAGTCGAAAGTAATACAGATATTATCTGTATTATTTATTTCTATTGCATAATTGAAAAACTGTAACAAATAGACTATTTGAACTATGTCTTAGCATCTTAAAGTGTTTACGAGATCTTAAGAGTCGTATAACAGAATACTAAACTGAATAAAAAATCTTTAAACATATTATCTTTGAAAATTTTAATTTAAACCAAAATTCTAAATATGTTTTTGTGTTAAGCATGACTCTAAAATATATAACACTAGTAAATTGTTACAGTTACAATAATAATAATCCTTGTTAGGTAGAGCGAAGTGCACCGGGGTTTGCTGGAAAATATTCCCTAGATGATATAAACCATGTCGTTGTACGCAAGAAACTTAGTACTATTAGTTAAATATTTATGTATGTATATTGTCTGTATCTACATGTACTATGTTCATACACATGTAGGTAAATACTCAATTATAGGAGCATAGAGACAGTAGATTTTAACTGAAACATTGTAGATGTGTTTATTGTTTTACTTTCCAATTATGACTTTTGGAGATTCAATTCTACGGTGTATGAATTATCACATTAAGAATGAACACAGTCTGTGGAGAAAAATCCCAAGTGAATTTGGTCTGGTAACTTTTATGCTTTTGTAGACAAAATGGTAGAGCAAAAAGAAATTGTGTCTACAGAAAGTTTTCCAATAAGTATTTATATATAAAACTAAAAAAAGAATGAAGAGGCGTTAAAAAGTTTAAGTGTAAAAGGTAAAAATTGATTTGAAATTATGGTTCAACAAAGTTGGCAGGGATATTTTTCATTAGTCTGATAATTACATTTGCAAAGTAGATGCTTACTTAAGTGTAACTAAGCTGACGAAAATCGCTTATAAGATAAGAAATAATTACTGAAAGTAAAAAGTATCTTAATTGACAAGCATATTATTAGGGAAGTGGTTTTTATAAAGCGATTTGCAGGGGTAAACCTGTCATGGAGACTAAACCTTCTTACAAACGCTTTAAAAGTTTGTAAATTAAACCAAAATGTATTTTCTTTGTATTATCTTTAAAATATTTGCAATTTAATGATCCATATAAAAAAAGCTTACAAATTGCAAAAATACAATTTTGCAAATTTTGTTTGAAAAAATCTATCAATTTTTATAGCAATTAATTTATAGTTTAATGTTCGTCTAATGTTTAATAAAAACAACGTTTGCTGACAAATATTTTTTGTTTAGGCAACACAAAAAGGCAATTAAAACACTGAATAATTTTGCAAAAGTTATACAAAAATTAAATAAAAACTACTGTGAGGAAAATAAAAAGGACTTTTGGATAGTAATTAAATTTTCTGCTACATTAATTTCCCCATATATATATAGTGTTATACTAAATACATTTTTTTTTTATAGAGTGTCGCTGGATATAAAAAAGTTATAAAAGTGATAAAAACCCTTTTGTAAATATGCTAAGTAAAAATTTATAAAGACGTTAGGTCCATTATTAGTCCTATCTCACATATAATCCTTACATATGAAAACAAGAAATGTAAACAAATACAAAAATAATAAGAAATAATGAATTCAAGACAAAATTGAAAAATCTCCCCACCTTTTTCAATGAAGGTTGGATCGTTGTTAACCTTTACTCTTGTATAAGATCCTCTTCAGGAAAATCACCTAGATTGACTTATGGTAAAATGATAACAAAACTTATGCACAAAAAATTTTATAAGTTATGGTGTGCGGTACAATAAGGTTTAATTTTAATAATTGTATGATAATCTTGATACTATTTTTGTATATATTTTAAAACATTTCAAAATGAATATTCCACGACATACAACTTTAACAATATCTAGTGAGTTATGGAACTTAAATAAAAAAAAAATAAGTTAGAGCGCTACGTCTAGGTATGTAATAAGGTATGTATGTATCTATTTATGTCCCAACATACCAAATGACTTGATAAAAATATTATAATAAGCTTACAAACACAAGCCTTAAGCTTGAAAAACGCTTGAGAATTTGTTGAAAAACAAAACTGAACACTTGTGAAAATATTATATGTGTTTTAATCACCAAAATGATTCAACCAAGGAAAAAAATGTTTAAATTTGCCCCTATCACGAAAATGATTATATGAATTACTTAAAATATTAAAAATATAAAAACAGCGATTTTCTCCAATTAGTAAAATTTTAGATTTTTATTAAAAAATTAATAAAAAAAAATAAATTATTTTAAACAAGTTGTTAATTGAATTAATAAAAATGTTAATTGAAAAATTGTTGTTCAATATATGTTGTTTACTTTAGAAAAAGTTGTGTATAGTAACGGTTTCTCAAGCATTGTTGAAAACTCCTTGAGAATTCACATTTTATAAACTTTATAGCGTATTCTCAAGTTGAATTGTAATTTGATTGCTGTATGGTATGTTGGGGTATTTTTCTATGTATGACCGAAAGGTACTTAAAGTCTTAGAAAAAATTGATTTTTTTTTTATAAATTTTTTCATAAAGGTTTTTGGTCCATGTCTTCGTAAATATTTTTCAAATTTTCCAAGAGACATGTGTTAAACACAAATATTTATAAAAAATATCGTTTTTTGCTTATATCTCGTTTATTGACGAATTTCGGTGATTTTGAATGGCTAAAAATTATGGGATATTTTTGATCGTTTGATACCATTAACGGATCCGTAATACATTAGGAAGCTGAGAAAAGTTAACTTAAACAGATGGACAGACGGACATGGCTGAATCGGCTTCCCTATTCCGGAAAATATATACTTTATGGGGTTACAAATGAATATTGTAGATATTGCAAATAGATTGAAAAACTTATATATGCTCGTGACACCTGCCTGTGGTGAAGGGTATAACAATCAATTATTTCTTATTTTCTTATGGTTTATGTACACAACTTTAAAGAATTCTTGTTATGTTTTTTTTTTAAATGAATTTTCTAAATGTTTATGCCATCATGTGCCACTACTCACTGTCAAAATAATAGTAATTTACGCAAGAACTACAAAATATTTTTATATTTATGCTAAAATATAAAATTTAATAAAATATAACGCACTTACCCTATGTATTTTTGTATGTATGTGTATATATTTAAATACAAATCTTGTACTTACCCGTACTTAAGACAACAACTGCCATTATTGTTAGTATTAAATGTCTTAGGGGCATTTTAATGCTTAAACATTGTTTACTATATTTCTTTGTTACTGCTTCTTCTGTCTTTGCTAATCTTGTTGTAGTTGTTGTTCCTGCTGTAGTAGTTGTTGCTGCTGTAGTCGTTGCTGATAGTGGTTGCTGTAGTAGTGGAATTGGTGATAATGATGATAATAGTGTTGGTCTGTAGTCTGTTCTATATGTTGTAACATGTATATTTTCAACATCTTTGTCCATTCTGCTCACCCGACTCGCTAGTATTTGTATTTGCTCTGACGATGACATTGATATAAGTGGTGGTAGCATCACCTCTGTAATGTCTGTTTTTGTTGTTGCCCTTGTCCTTGGTGCTTGGTATTTTTGTTTTTCCTGTTCATATTCTGATGATGTTGAAAATGCTGATAATATTACTGATGGTATTGCGGCCGCTGTTGTTGTAGCTGTATTTGTAGATGTTGATGTTTTTGTTGGCTTACACATCCCCATGGAGCAGTTAAGTTGAATAATTTTCTTGTTATGCGGTGGCGTAGGCATTGAAGAGAAGTAGATTTTATAAAACACGCAGAAAATATAAAAGGGCAAGATAAAATATTTCTTAATGCTGTTAACAGTAAAGTCGTTGTTAAAGTAGTTGCCAACTGATGCTGTTGAAACTTTTGCTGTAGCTGCTGTATTTGATAGTGTAGTTTTAACATTTGTGACTATAGTGGTTTTTGGAACTGTTGGCAATAGCTAACTATGAAAATAATTTCAACGATGATGATGAGATTATGATGGTGCTTTGGCTGGGATGGTTTTTGTTGTTATTTTTCCTTTTTTATTAAAATTCATTTGTACGAAAATACACTACCAACACTTATTATTTTCTTAAATGTGCTTGTTGGCTTAATAAAACCGTTTTCCTAGCGTATATATCTGTGTGCGTGTGCTTTGTCTTTTTTTTTAATACACATAAATTTTGCTGTTGAAAACTGTCTTCAAGTTTAATTTTTTATTGCCGCCATTATTTCCCAAAGGTGATGTAGAATTTTCTTTGTTTTTATAAATATTCTGGCTAAAGATTTTTAAACATTCTGCCGGTATGTTTTTAGTTATTTCTTTAGTTTTTTTTTTCTTATTTTATTATTTCTTTATGTACGTTAAGCTAAAGTAGTTTTTGTTTTCAGTTTGACTATGAGAAGAAGAGAAAATAAATATGTTCAAGTTGATTTTATTTTCAATTTTCTTTTTTCTCAAAAACACTTTAATATATTTTAATACCCTACATTATACAACAGTACATTAGTTTGTGTGTAAAAATATGCAGCTTGATTACTGCATGGAATTTTGATGACTTTTAAATGAACTTATTTGCGGGTTGAAATTTTTAATACTAATACCAACAACACAGCTATAAACACAATATCAAAACTTTAAATTATTTTAACAATTCTTTAAGGCCTCATAAAATAGGCTGAGTTATATTTCCAAAGCACTCAATTGAGTTATTATAAAAAATCATTGTATGAAATTGTTGATTTATAAGCGGAAATGTAAAATGTATAGGTTCATTAATATAAAAGAGTTTTGCAGTGGATTAAATAAAAACAAATATGTTTTTACTTATAATTTGGCGCAAAGAAAATTTGGATTTAATAAATTAATTTATATAAAATTTTAAAAACAGTATAATAAACAATGAACGTGCAATTTCTTTGTTCATAATCTATTTATTTTTCACGTAAAAAAATCAATTAAAATACGATGGACCTTTGCTTATTTAAAAAACTATAAATGTAATGTCAACTATTTTTTTTTTCTTGTTTTTTTCTATTGGTGAAAAAAAAATTTAAGTAATATTTAGCACATAACTTATTAGAGTCAATTTAATGTGTTATGCTGCACTCCTTATACTATTCTATACAATACACCATGTTGTTCCGAATACTTTATATTCTTCACCAATTTATAAGTATGTATTATTGCACACTTTGTATAATACAGACATATTGCCACCCAGCTCAAAAGTGACACAACTCAAAATTTTCATTTTTCGAGTTTTTATGCTTAAGCTATGCTCAATACACTTGTTTATATATAAGAAAAATATCAGTGTATTTTTTTGTTGTTAACTGTTGCTAAAAACAGTTATGTCTTTCTTTCTGTTTCAATTGGTATAACGTTGCAATTCATAAAAGTGACTTATTTTAAGTTGTGTCAGAAAATATAATGGTAATAGATCCCTACGCTAAGTGCTAAATAGTTTTAATTCGAATTCAATGGTCCAACGTCTTTGTTTTTAACTATTTTTATTTACGTCAAAAACAGATTATTTTAATTTCTGAATAATCAAAAATTTTGAGTTGTGTCACTTTTGAACTGGGTGTGCGATATTTACATGTATATGTATATATTTCTGACTGCTAAATACCCAGTTGCCGCGATAGGTGGCAACGGAAAAATCTTTGCTGTATAGTGAAAAGTGCTGCCTCCCGTTGCCATTTGCCATATTAATAGGTCACTTATCTGTTTATTGGCGCCATATATACATGGAGCTAAACTTACATATACGATTTTGTGTTACATTTTTTTACAAGACAGAGATTATATTTATTCGTTTTTAACATTTAAGTTGTTTTGCAGGCCCATTTTTTTAAACTTGCTTTTCTACTTATAATAATAAATTACAATAAAACCACATTTTTTAAAATGTTTTTGGTGGTTTTCGTTAAATTGTGAAATAATCACAAAAATATATTTTTAATAGGCACGTATCACAAAAAAAAATAATTCTGCAACTTAGAAAAACAGATATTTGTATTGAAAAAAAATCTTCAATAGTCACAAGTCATGAATCCTAAAAGGAAAATCAATAGGTCTACCGTCTTGGAAATACAGCGGCATGCTGCTCATTAACTGGCATGACGTGGCTTTAGCCGTTTAGGCGTGAGTGTGGAACAAATTTTAGTCGTACAAATTTCCAAAAGTCAAAAAAAATTTTAACATAATATATATATGTACATATGTACATAAAAGTTAGTAAAGTGTTAAAATAAATAAATATTTGATTTTGCTTCTTTTCAGTTTCGATTAGGAGTGAATAGCTAAATTGCTATAAATTAAGTTTGAATTATTTAATTTTTAGTGCCTTTAATTTTAATAACTAACAAAAACGATATTTATTTCTTTAATTTGTTAACAGAAATATAAATAAATTTTATTATTAACCAGTGGAGAATTCAATCAAACGCAATTTAAATTTCACTATTACTGCAAAAAAATGTTCACTTTCCCTACTTTTAAACATATGTATGTATGTAAATTAAAAAATTATTAAATAATAAACACTTTTGACCATTTTACGAATAACAGAACGTTTTGTTTCATAAATAAAATTCATTTTTAAGTCTTTGGCAAATGATACTAACTGCAAAAAAGTAAATTTACACATTTTTCCATCCTTGCAACATTAAAATTGGTGACGTAATACCCATAGTATAGAAAAAAAAAGTAACAAATATTTTTGAGTTTTAATATGGCACATGAACATATGGATATAAACATATGGTGCAAGCACACTCCTAATGTGTGTCTCAATAATTTTAATGATCAAGGGAAATCCGAAATATGTTAAAATCTGTGATTGTGTTTGTATGTTTACTATAAAAATACAAATTATTCATATAGAACCATGTTAAAATATGTTTACCATGAATAGCCTTATTATATAACTTCGATTTTGTATTGACTTTTTTCTCAGCAATATTAGTGTTTTAAACATATTTTTAAAAATAAACCGACGAGAAAGGCATTATTTGGGCCTGCATAAATAATTGAGAAAAAAAGCATTGGAAAAAGCCATTAAACCATATCAGTCGTTATAGCTGAATCAAACAAAACAGTATTTTTTTTTTTCTTTTACATAATTTGTTTGTGGGTTAAAAGGTTTCCTCTCAAGTTTTATATAAATGTGTTAGGAAGAAAATAAAAGAAATTTCTATTTGCATAAAACAACGCAATCACTCTGATACTTTTCTACTTATACTCTATAACATTAGAATACATTAAATATTTTTAGGTTGAGAAAAAACGTCAAAACAAAACAAAACAAAAAATGTCAATTTTTTTCTTTTTTTTAAGTGTTTTAGCTAAAATACATATATATTTTCTGATTTGTTGTAAAAAGTTATCATGATTTTGGGTTAGGAAGTGTTTCCTTTCAACTATAAAAATAACAATAACAAGGTAAAAGCAAAAAAAAAATAACTGATAAACAAAACAAGTTGCCAAAAAGTTGTAAATAAGAGAAAAAAAAGCCGCATAAAAACCCAAATAGAAAAAAATATTTCTGGTATAAACAGTTTTCATTATTGATATTAAAAGTTTAATGCTTTTGTTTTTCGAATGTTTTCTTGTTTATAAAAATAAAAACAAACAAAATATAAGAAAAATGTAATTTAGTTAAAGTGATTTTTTTCTATTTCTATTTTATATTTAGTTAAACTTTTGTGTTTAATTAAGTAAATTTTATATCGTTAAAGAGAAAGTTTTAATGAAAGGTTGAGAATAAAAAAATAAATTTATAAAGAAGGTAGAGTTTTTATGAACATATTTTCATTATATTAAAAGCAATTTTCGTAATTGTTTATTACATTTTCTTTGCCACTGTTTGAATAATGTTTAAATTTTTTTTCTTCTAGTAAACAATTTTTACAAACTCTTAGCTTTTAAATAATATATTGCTGTAAAGAGTCATATCACAGACTTCTTCTGTTTTCAAAAGTGAAATTTCACTGATATCACACAATTTAAAATAAACAAGCTTTAAGGAATTAGCATTATTCTAATCGAAATTTGTAATGTGCCTATAAATATTAAGTTTAATATTGAAGCTATTTAGGTACAGAGCTAAATAACGTCTAGAAATTGAAACGAGTCCTTATTTTGCTGCTTAGGAAAAAAAAGTATTTTTTTTCAAACAACTTAAAGTTTTTTAAAGGAAAGAAAGAAATTGAGACTTTTTGTATTAGCATAACACGCAATACAAATGAAAATGTGCATATTTTAAGAAGCGTAATAAAAGTCTTTGCTTCACAAGCTTTGCGCAACACAAAGTTTAAATTACCGCCCTGACAAATGTAGGTAAACGTTTAGGAATCTGAAG
>NDXZ01019972.1:0-19934 GCA_003055125.1 Paykullia maculata
ACTTAATGGCCGTGTCTCTGACACAGCCTGCAGGTACAGTACACAACTGTCTGCTGTATTTTTTGTTTTTATAAGAAATCAGTTTATTTAAATGAATCTGTATTTGTTTGTATGTACCAGAAAAAATTAAAACCATAGTTTGATTTTTCCTTATTCTGTATTTTGATAAAAAAAAAATACGGTCACCTTTGTACATAACACTTTTTCTTTACAATTTCTACATTATTTTAACATTATAAATAAAGAAAGTTTTTCGAAACAGTAATGTAAAAGAAAAGAAAATTTTAACTAATAAAAAATCCAAACTAAGGTAGTCCACTTAAATCCACTGTATTGAATCTTAACTCAAACATTTTTCTTCATAAAATAATATTCTAAAACTCCACGTCTCTATATATGGTTATTTTAAAAAAATGCAAATAGGTAATTAAATTTCCTTAATACTTTTTGCACAAAAATTGCTTGAAACAACTGAAAACTTCGTTCTCTCACATTTTGTTATATAACTGATCGATTTATAGTTTAGGTAAATTGTATTTGAATCACAATTAGAGTATGGCTGTAATAATGTTTTCCACAGACAACAGGGTATGGCTAATTTGATCGAGGCAATCGCAAGTACTAAAACTTTTTATACTTTGTTGACTTTTTGATGAATATTTCTTTGGGCTTAACAGATATGTAGGAGCTACAGAAAACATGTTTCAACAAATACTGGTTAGATAAACATCTTTAAATTCACTAGAAACAAAGATCGCTATAATTTTTTTAAATATTTTTACTTTTCCAAATGTCAATATGCATTTATCTTGCTTTTGACCTTTTTAATCTAGTTATATAAGTATATCATACTCGTACAACTGTTATAAGCAAAACATTAATGAAATTTGCAACCATCCTAATCGGTTAAAACAAATATCTATAAAAAATATGGTTATGTTAAGAGAAGCAGCAGGAATTCTTGCCTGTGATAAAAATATTTAAGTTAAACAGATCTTAAATTTAGATAAAAAACGTAAACGAATAATTATATCATTGCAAAGTTTCCAAAACCATATACCTACATGCAAACATTCTTGTGGTTTTTGTTAAGCGCCGTTCCTAAAACTCAACATGTGATCTTTAACAAAAACTATAAAAAACAGTAAAAACTTTACAAGTGGAATAAAAAGAAATAAATCATATATTGGAAATATTTATATATTGTTTAGTCAATTTTTTTAAGATACAGATTTTTATATAAAAATTAAAATTTTTTTCAAAATCCTCCGCCTGTCGTTTAATAGACATTTTACTGTTTTCTTTTGTTTACATTCATTAATGTTTTACAGATTATTTGTATTTTTTTTTTAATACTTTTATATAATTTTGCCTTAATTAAAATTTATTTTATTTGCATTTTGTTCTACATTTTTTTGTTTTCGATTTAAATTTCTACTTTAGCAAATGAACTGCAAAAATCAGCTTTTATTTTTAGAAACTGCAGCAGCGACAGCAAAAAAGCAGCATCTGGTTTAATATTTTTGAGACAATAAATTAAATTGTTTGTTTTTTATTGCTTCGAACTAATTTGGAATTATTGTTTGATATTTGATTCCATAAATCTTTACGACTATATTGCTTTTAACAAGTTTGGAAATGATTTTAGATTTGTATAAACATTTAAGGCAACCCCTACAGTTGGTTAAAATAAAAACTTGACCTTTTTGTGGAATAATAATGGTTTTTGAAACTTTCAATAAAGTTTTGAGTCGATAAAAGTATTTTTTGGATGCGGAGTTATTTCGGTAGGAATATTTTTAATTTCATTTTTGGACAATAATTAAATTTATATTCTAAAGACAACATTACGAAAATTAAAATATGATCAGCAATGTAGGACGTGCTTCGCTTGATTTAAATGGAACATTTTTTAACAAAATTGAGAATAAATATTTAAGCAAACATTTTTTTAAATTTTTAAAAAAATTTTCAATAAGTTTTTTTTATTTTTAAACATTTTTTAAATAAAATTTACTGTTAAAAAATTCGCAAACAAATTAAAGGAAAACTTTGAAACATATTTTTCTGGGTTTAAATTTTTGAATTTAGAACTAAATATTAACTATTTTTAGGCCTAGAATAGCGAAATTTTTTTTTTAAATCTAATTAGTCTTTAAGGTTTGACATTAAAACTTTTCTTAAAAAAATTGTTATTTCCAAAAGTTTCAGTTCAACCTTTTTATGTTCTTGACTTATTTTCAAAGTCCTAAGTTAAGTTTTATGTTTGATTTATTAGCTTATAAAATAAAAAAAAAAGTTGTTAAAAAAAATTTCCCTAAAAAATACTTAAGACTTTCAAGAATTTATATAAAATAAGTAGATTTTTTAACATATTTTTTTCTTTTTTTAACTTCGGAATTTTCTATTTTAAGGCCCGTTTTCACATCTTAGCAATAGTAAAAGTACGGACGCTATCTGACAGATAAAGAATTTTTGGTTGTCATAAGTATACTTTAAGCTAAATTTCATCTTTATGCTAAAGTTAGTGTTGCCCGACCTTTACTTTTAACGTAAGGTTTGTTAAATTACGGATGTCTGTACTAGATGAAATTGTCATATTTTCTTTTTCAACTATTGAACCCCGCTACTTTCTATGTAAAAGGTTGTGGTCTATGATAAACAAAAACCGGTATTGCCATAATTAGGAAGTTATACAATTTATTTTATACAGAAGTTGTGAAAACGAAAAATATTTTAAGGTAACTTTATTAGTCACTATACCTGAAGGTACTTTTAACTATTTTGAACTTCATAGTTAAGATGTGAAAACGGGCCTAAATATAGTAATTCCTAAAAAAAAATAATAATTCTATTTAAATCTTCTAATGAATGAGTGTTTCAAAATTTCGTAGGGTAACTTTAAACCTATATCGCTCCTTTAAATTTGCCTTTCATTTAGTTTCTTGGCACCTTAATCATAAACATTTAAATATTATTTCTGGCTTTTTTGCCTTTATTTTTGTGATGATACAATCATATTAAAAATATTTTTCTAAAACATTCAAATTAGAGTAGTTTTTATTATATGTTAAATATATATTTGATATAATAAACTAAAATATTTGTGTTTTTTTTAAATGAAAATGATTAACGATTTGAATTCATTAAATATGCTAATTGAAAAATATCGGTTTAAAATAAAGCAGCTTTTTTTATAAATATTTAAAAAATATATATATATAAAGAATAGATAATCTGGTTATATGTATGTTTGCCCAATTAGGTAAGTAGATATTTTTGGTGTTATGAACTCATAATTTAACCTTTTTTTATCACTTCAAATTAATAAGGGGTATCATTACGGTGACCATATTTTTTAATCAAAATACATACAAAACAATTACAGATTCATTTAAATACACTGATTTCTTATAAAAACAAAAATATGTTGAAAAAAAATACACAAAAAAAAGGATTAAGAAAAACATCAAAAAGGAACATAACAGTAAAATTATTAACATAAAAATTCACACATACATACATAATAACATATTAGAAACATACACAACAGACTTTTATATTTTCCGATAAATAAATTTTAATTTTTTTAAATTCTATACAATCTAAACTTTAGTTTAATATTGTTATTAAAATGGCCCTAATGGTCTCTTTTTCTCTTTTTTATTTCGATTTTTTCAGTAAGTCAAATGTTATTTAAAACAGAATATACCCTTTCGATTGGAATATTTACTTCTTTAAAATTTATAAAAATTGCTACGTAACGAAAAATACAAATGCAAAAATACTTTAATAATGTCAAAATTATTACTGCCAACTGTTTTGGCAAACAAAATTGATCAACAACTTTTTTTTTCTCTTAATTTTTCACACAAAAGGTAATATTTTGTAACTTTTGGATAACCAATATACAGCTATGCTTGTATTATTTGTGCATAGGACATGTCTTCCGGGTTATTTGAGAAAAAATTTACTAATTGGCCCAAAATCCGCAGAGATATGGGCGAAAACCTATTTGACTTTAATTATCTTTTGGACATCCTTATAAATACATATGTACATACATATGTATTACTTAACGATATGTTATTACAAAAATTTTGGTGACATGTTTAACAAAATATTATTTTGACTTATAAAAATACAAAACAAATAATGAACTCGAAATCAAAAACAAAACATTTTAAGGGGTTTTACAAAAGAATAATTTATACAAAACAGAGCTCTGAAATACAGTACTGTTCTGTATAATACAGAACGGATGGTCACCGTAGCTATCATGCAATCAAATAAATACCTTGTAAATTCTTTAAGCTTATAAGCTGGTAATTGTTAAATTTACACAATTTATTATACGTGAATTGATTTTCATAAATGAGCTTTTTTTGTAATAGAAGTGAGTGCTTTGTGTAGACGTTTTACATGTATTTTGTTTTTGTTAAAATAACAAATCACATACAAAATTTTCTCTCAAAATGCTCACTTGTATTATAAAAACAGCACAAAAGTATTTTTATTAAACAAATTTTTACAAACAATTTCTTTGCCAAAGGTACAATAGGTCTTCAGGTTTTAACTTTTCTCTTCAAATCTTTTTAAGTTTTCAATATTGCATTAAAACAATTGGCTTTCTTTATTTACATTTATTTAAAAATGTTTATTTATTTTTAAAATAATTTAAAAAGCCTTAAATTTAAATTATTTTGTTCTGTTTTTTTTCTGGAAGATTTACTTTATTGCCACCTGTTGGTGTTTCACTTTGTGGACTCATCTCGTGCTTTCAAATCGTGTCCTCCTGTTTCTTTCATAAAGTTTATGTTGGCTTTTTTATAACACCTGATTTTTATGTCATCCATTTTTATGCTCTCTCCCTCTCAGTGTGTCTTTATATGCTTTGCGACTTTTGGTAACATCTTAATGTTGCATGCAACTTTGTTTTGTGTACTTTGTTTGCTACTATTTTATGTAAAGCAAAGTGTTGCATGTTGTTTTGTTATAATTTAGTTTGTGATGTGGCTTCTTCAAAATGTTGTCCTGCGTTAATTTAGTTCATGATTTGTTGCCAACATATGATATAATTGTTGCAAATAAAATGTGAAAAACATGGTAAAAATATGTTTTCATGATATCAAAGGAAGTTTTGTTAATGTTAAAAAAATATAAAGCAAAATAAAAGGTTATGAAACATGCAATCGTTAATTTTTCAAAATGTTTGTGATCATTAAAACAGGTCCCTATTTCATAAAATTAAAAGCTTACAAATTAAAGCAGATATTATGAATAAATGTGTGTAACTAAAGTTTCGGTTGAAATAGAAATATACCTTTTAAATTTTCCTTTATAAATGTAAGTATTGAACATCAAAAAATGCTTAAAATGCAGAAAAATTACATATTCACTATATTTTAACACAGATAATTTAGGTAATTATATTTTGATGCAAATGAAATATTTTCAATCTAATATTTGAACTTTCGAAATTACTGGCAAGAAGAAACAATTTTTAAAAATTAATTTTTTTAATAAAGTATTTTTGTAAGAAAAAAGTTTAAGGGCTTGTAATAAGGCATTAAAAATATCAAAAAAATTTAATATTGAAAACAAAAAGAGGCGTAAATAACTTTTTTAAGCAATTAGTAAAGTTTCGAAATTAAGTTCAAATATTTTTACATAAGGTTCATATAACAGTTTCAAACTTATTAAATTATTTATTAAAATAAACATCAACATGATATTTTGTCATTTTCTGCATCGAGTATTTAAATTTGGTTAAAGAATTTTAACTGAACTCATATTTCGGTTTAATTAATTTTCAATTCAGTAATTTTCTCTCAAAATATTTTTATAATCATTTCCTGTCATTGGCCTTTAGACAAATCTAATATTCTATAAATTTTAAAACCGCAAGCTATTTTAATAACCAATTTTCTTTAGCTGTTTTTTTTCTCTTCTTCGCTAATTCTTTACACTGACCAGCCCCAAAAATGAAAAAATCTAAAAAATGATTTGCTGAATTTAACCAAACAAAAAAACAACTACAAAAATATGATCAATCGATCGATCACATCTTACACACAGCATATCAGCCAGACTTAGAAACCACCACAATAGTGGAAAACAAGAAGAATATTGGGAAAAAAAATCACAAAAAAAGAAGCTTTTGCTAGAGAATACTTGACTACTTCGCTCTGTATGGTTCCCAAGGCAGGCAAATGGACATAATTCAATATATACACATATACTCGTATGTGTGTACGAGAGCATACACATACCAAACCAAACGTCGTGTGGAGGTCACGTGTGGTGTGGTGACCTCTATGACCATATTTTGCATTAGTTCAGTTGGCTGTCGAATTATGTACGTACATATGTTTATAGTAAATGAAGAAGAGAAACAAAAATTCATACTTTGACTTTAAAATTTCTTTAGAATGTGATGTTAAGATTATATTAAATAAAAAGCTGACAAAAGAAAACGAAGCAATCTTAAGCGACAGGTGAATCGTTTTGTATGAACAGCAAAATTTTGTTATTGCTGTTTTGTTGTTTTGTCTTTTTTTAAAACTAACGCTTCTAACGCATCTCTTTTACTTTAGACTTTGTGGTGGTTTCTAAGAAGATCGATCGTTTCGTACATGATTGTAAAAAGTTATTCAGAAATATTTTCGTTTTTATTTTCTCGGATTTTCGAATACGTCCATCTGATTATTGATCATATGTGGGTATTGTTTAGCTACATTTATATTTATTTTTTTTAACATACATGCTGATGACCGTTTAGATAATCTGGTCTGAAAACTGTAGTTTTTTCGTTATTTAGCTGTATATACATATGTACATAACATATATACATATATTTTCTTGTTGTAGACAGACAACACCTTTGGGAGGTTTAATGATTAAACAAAATTTTTCTTAAATGTGTGTATAATAAAGCAAAAGAACATAGAATCACTTTAAAAGCAATAATTTGATTAATGTGACAAAACAAAAGAGTTAAACTACAAACATCGCTGTACGTTGGCTTTTTCAAACGAGAGACTTAAGCTGCATATTTTTTGAATTTAAATTTAAACAAATTTTTGTTGTTGCTGGTGCAATTGCAGTTATTGCATTGTTTTTATTATTATTTCCCTATCAACTCGTACTTTATTAAACCCCTTGACCTGTTGTAATGCTAATGATGCATTTTTTCATTTTATCTTCTTTATTACTTTATATTATTTTTATTATTTCAATTTGTTTTTATTATTTTTTTTTTGCAGATTTATGATTACAAGTGTTTGTTGGTGTGTTATTGTAGATTGACAGTTGTATTAAAAGTTATTGAACAAATTCAAACACGTGTTTTATGACCACTTTTTTGTAAGTATCTGTTTTGAAAAAATTAATTGAATTTATTGGTTTTTTACTTTAACTTCTAGTACTAAAATATTATGAAAATATTTATTGCACAATTATGGGTTTTGTAAATTAGTAAAAAAAATCTAATAAAACTGAAAACAAAACTAATTATTGATAAAACTATGTTGATAAAAATTAAACAATGAAGACACCTGACACCAGTCTGGGCAAAATATTAAAATTTTAAATTGCTAATAAAAAGATTAAAATTGAATTAAATAACAGAAACACATAAATATAAAATTTTATAGATATTTCTAGGGTTTTAAGAGTTTTGCTTAGATTTAAAAAAATTTGCATTGAAAAATGTCTATTATGTTTAAATCTATAAATATGATATATTATTGAAATAATCATAGAACAATCACTTCTGGAATCATGTTGAAGTCGTTAATAATTAGGAGCAATTCTAATTTTTTCGAACTTAAGTTCGACTTTTCGCACATGGAATACAACTTCAAAATATTTTTTTTAATTATTTAAAATAAATTAACTTTTTGAAAAGAAATAATATTATAAAAGAATTTTTCGAAAATGTTTGAAAAATTGATGAAAATTTCCTGCTGCATTAAATTGTTTAAGATGTTGTCATTGTCTTTGTTTCTCTTGCATTTTGGCATTATTTTCTTTTTAAGTCAGGTGCTTTTACCCGAAAAATTCCTAAGAGATTATGAGCGTGAAAGAGTTATTTAAGTGTGTTAACAAACTAAAGATAGAAATACCGAATAGTTATCGCCAAGTTTGTAGTTTTGACACCAAAAGCTACGAAAACACTAAAAGAAAAAAAAGGAATATAGAGAAATGTTTACACTTGGTGTTCAATTTTTTTCTTTTGCGATAGTTGTTCTCGTGTTATTTCATTTTTATAGTGATCAATATAACTTGCCTATTTTTCAGGCGGTAACAATCATAAGGCGGTAAAAGAAGACAAACTTAAACAAAAAAAGTTCACGCATTTTATTAAACCTACCAAAAAAGGACAACGAACTACTACGTATGTACGAGTAATAGCTTTTAAAAGACCTAAAGAACAGCATAAAGGTAGACTGTTGGACAGACGTACGTTTACACATTTGTAAAACGCCATTTATGGGTTTTATTCCGAACATCGATAAAAAAATTGAGGCAGGTTGCCGCCGCAGTAAAAAAAATGAAAAAAAATTAAAGAAAAAAATGCAATATTGCACGCGTATGACTTGAGCCACAAGAAAAATAAGTGTTAATTAGTATTGTGCCATGTTTATAAAAGCGCACTCACATACACACACTCACAAATACATACATATTTATGTACATGTGTGGTGTTGTAAAGTTTTGGTGTAAGGAGTTTGTGTAGCACTGTCGTATTTTTGGTCATAAACCAGCTGTTTCGTCTACAACATACCAAAAATGTTGATGCAATTTCATTTAGCCGCTTTTTTTTTGTTTCTTCGCCTGCTTATTTTGCAGATAAACAAAAGACTTAAGCAACAAACTTAAGGATTGTAAACTTTTTGTTGATTTTTTATGTTTTTGTTTTATTTTTCTTGCAAGTTTTTATTTTATTTTGTATTTATGTATATAGTTTAAAGCAAAAGTTCAAAGTTGAGTTTCATTGTTTACTCAAGTGTTAATGAATTTGTTTAAATTTAAGCAAATTGTACAACTTTTTTATTTTTGTACTTTAGCAAAGTGTTTCGTAGTTGAATTTTATAAATCAACATAAACTAATAATCAATCATTATATGTATAAACATATTGTTTAAACAACTAACTTTTGCTTTTTTTTTATAGTATTTTAATGTTTTCTGATTGCATTTAATGGTGCCATAAAGTGAATTTGTTGTCAAGTCAAAATAATTAAGAATGTAACAATTTATTTAAACAAAAAAATCATTATAAATCGAAAATATTTGAACAGCAAATACCAAGCGTGGGAAGTATTTAAAATTTTTCTTGAAATTTAAAATTTTCTTTAAAAAATTTCTAGTACAAAAAGTAGACTGCTGATTTATGGTGAATAAAATTCTTTGGCGGTAGATGATTTTTCTTATCCCCACTCTTTTTGTTGTTTGTTTTTTCTTCTAAACATTGTTAATTATGATTTGAGTGTTATAGGCAGACTCTTTTTTGCTTTGAGCTTTTTAGCACTTTTATGCAATTTAAGACAACAGCTTTAACAACCGGGTTAATTAGAAGAACATTTGTCTTTATAAATAGCAACGATGCAAGAGTTATATGTATTCTATTTAATAGTCAATAGAGGCAACTTTAACCTTGAATGTTCATAAAAAAGCTTAAATTATGGCGCATATAAATAATTCATAAATGCTGGTTAACAATTTTTTTAAGAAAAGTTGTTAAAAATTAAATGGAGTAATAACGTTAAAAACTTATAATCGTTAAGCTTTGATTAAACAAGAATTACGGTTAAAAAATATTTTTTTATTAGGAACTGACATCTTGTTTTTGTTGTTTTTATAAAGCTTTTACAATATTAATAACAGGACTTATTTGTAGGAAATGCATTCTTTAGATGATTTTCTGTAAAAGCTTTAATTGTAACAAACAAAACAGCCTTTTAGATAAACTTATAATTTGTAAACATTTGGTGGCAGAAGGATTTTTTTTAAACTTTTCTATAAAATCGAATATATTTTTTACGCTTTTATTAAAGTTATGACTTACAAAAATATTAATTTGGGTTTGCAGAGAGTATCATGAAACCTTATGTTATTTATAAATGTTAGTCACTGCAATTTCTATAAGTCTAACGGACATTTCTCCAATTTGTTTTTGCGTTACCTGTCATTATTTTCCCATACAAATTTCTCACCATTTTTTCTGATTCTATTGCAAAATTTTCTTTTTTCTTGTGTTTTTTTAACACACATGATGCGGTTTTTCTTGCAACATTTTGCTTTGTTCCCCAAAGCCTAATCTCCGATGGCTATGCAAACAAAACAACACCTCCAAGACAGCCTCTTTTAAACATTAATGAAGGAGAACTAAATCCTAAAATATATGTAGATATAAAAAAGTAACTACTCATACGTATGAAGATATATATGTACATATGTACGTAAGTATGTATATACAGGAAAGAAATAAAATTATGGAAACAATTTAAAACATTGATTAATAAAACCTCACACGACTCCGACCAGAAGAACACACAACATAAAAAAAAGTGAGTGAGAAGAGAGATCAACTAAAGATGATAAGAAATTAACAGCAACAATTTGTTAAGAAAAACTTAAAATATACGGGAAATTCTACTTGCAGTTAGTACAGTAAATTGTGGTTAGATGCTTTAAACAAGAATAAAGTCTAAATAGGAAGACAGACACACGTAAGGATAGACGGACAACAACAAGAGCTAATCTTTCAATTAGAGACAATTTGTCAAATCGCTTAGAGCATTTTTAAACAGCCTTAACTAACAACAGAAAGCAATACACAAGTTAAGTTCTTATTTTACCATTTTCATTGTGAAAGAAATAAGAACAGGGTGCAGCTAAGAATAAAAAAAACGCACTTGCTTTATATCAACTGGGTTGCTCTGTGTAGCTTAAAACCTAAAGGAAATATTGAACCTTGTCTGTTTACATACTTGCTTCTTCTTACTTTTCGTTGCCTTTTTAGAGACACATCTTTTGTAACATTTTATAAAATCCAGCGCGTTCAATCAAAGTCCATTTATAGGCGTCGTATTACAAGCACCAACTAATCGAAATCATTTATCAACTTTATGGTGGCGGTGTTGATGGCATATATAGGTATCTCTCTGTATAGCTTTACTATACTTTACCTTCATTTATTTATTCTGTTTTTTTTATGTGTAAAAGGAATATCTATTGAGTAATGCTATTTAATGGTTTATATTTAAGCCAACAATGTGTCTCAAACATTTTTTATAACACCTATTTTTTTTTTATTGAAATTGAGAAAAAATTATGGGATGCAATATTGAATTGAGGTTTAGAACGAATTTCATATACCCAACAATTTAAATTTTTTCATACTTTAAAAGCTGTTTATGTTGTATTAATTTGTAAACCATTTACGAATGTACATACCTTACAATTTTACCTTTGGACTTAACAACAATTAAAATAATTTAAAAATATATATATTTACGGAGGTCTAAGATGAACTTATCGTACTAAATGTTACACACAAAATGACTAACTTAATTATGAGTGGCCAATTAATATTTGCCTTATTCAAACTATGTTCATGACAACTTGTTTCTTATTGTTACTGGTGCTGTTGCTAGTATAAATATTATTGCTGCACATGGTTGGTTGTTATAAGGCAATCAACACCTATTGTATACGTTTTTATTTTGGGCGACGACAACATTTACATACTTTCCTAGACTCTATGAAAGCATTAAAATATTTCATTCCTTTACTTGGCGTTTCTTCTATGGAACTTAATTTTTACATAATTTCACATAATCAAATCCATATCTAAATACATACATATAAAGTAGTGGTAGTTGTGCACATAGTTCAGTAAAATGATTAATTGAAAAATTATCATGCAGGCTTTAGTATCGGTTATTATTCTACTCCAGATATTGGTAAGGAAAAATGAAGGGTTGCCAGGGGGGCAAGAGTTAAGTTTAAATGACTGACAAGAAAATGTTTATATATAAAAATGCTGTAGCAAAATTTTAGAGTCCTAATGTGGTTTGCTATCCCTAGTTAAAAAATAATCACTACTTTAACAGTATTCCAGGTATGCTGATTAATTTTAAATTTAAACATAGTTCAATTATTTAAGGTGATTGCATTTTAGAAAGGCTGTTGCGTAAATGTTTGCCCTATATGAAATTTAAAACATCAAAAGAAGTCCGAAATATATGATCTTTTCTCATTTGATGCTGCTGATGATCTTTGATTTGTTTGTTTTAATTAGAAAATTTTCGATAATTTTTGTCCTAATATTATTAAGAGTATTTCGAGCAATTTTTTATTTTACATACGTAAATATTTTTAAAAGTTGAACTTTTATAGACAATTTCCTATAAATAACAAACAATTTATAACTTTTTTCTATAAAAAAATTGAAATAAAGTTTTTTTTTTGCAAATAAATGTGTTTAAATCCCTGTTTGTTGTGATATTTTAATAAAATATTTGCATATTATAAAAAATTGTCAATTATTTAAGAAATTCATATTAGTTTTTTACATACTTTCTAGATTCTATATTTATGGATTTTTTTTAATCCTTTATTGGTGGATAAGGCATATATGAGAAAAAAGTTTTCCTTCCAAGTTTTAAAGCTATTAGATTTAACTTAATATATTATTGAGGGATTTCCAAGCCACTCGTATGTCGTATGTCCTAAAAATTTTTAAATGGTTTATGTTGTTTTTCATACTAAGAGTGTTCTAAAATAACATGACTCTGACTCCTATGTTTATTGTGCTGCTGTAAACTATCCTTAGCCGAACGGAAAAAGCAACAACAAAGTGCTTAAACCATTTTAAATTTTTAGGACATAAGACATATCATAAGTTGCTTGTGAATCCCCCATATATATTATAGATATATATAAAATATTATTTTCATATATTTTACTTCAAGTGTTTTATTATCTATTTTGAAAGGAAACTTAAATAATTTTTTATTTAAAAAAAACATAATTCAAACCCTCGGCAACCCTTCAATAAATGTAATCAATGCCTAGCTGATGCCTTAAAGAGCAAGAAAAAATGTATTAAAATGAAAATGAAAAGTGTATTGTTGTGTTATTTGTTATGGATGATGTGGTTAAGACCAAGTGTTAAATGAGGGAGAAGCCATAGAGCCACAACTTGTAGCACAACCAGTGATAAAGATATTTATATGGAAAATTTGTTCCCTTTGTTTGTGTCGTACTTCGAGCTAAAGTCATGCATATTACTATGATGAAATGATATTTTAATAAGATTTTTATTTCAATGGTCGATGTTAAAAAGAGGAAAATTTATAAAGAACACAAATAAATAATAATGGCTTTAATGCGTTATAAACTGATAACCAATCAATAGAAATTAGTCATTGTAAGTGTGTTATCTTTTGGTTAAACTGCTTCTTATATCAAGAGAATAAACAGTTTGACTTAGTTAAATGATCTGGTTTTTTAAAAAGTATTTCTCTTAAATTTTTTATATATATTTGTTTTAATTTTTTTAACGGTTTGTAAAGTTCTTTCTCTGGCTAGATATGTATGGAAAAGAGTTAATTTAATTTTGGATTTTAGGTTTTTAAATTTAAAATGTTCAATCTAATCTAATCAGTAGTTTAAAAGTAACATACTAATTAACATTTACTTTGATATCTGGCCCCATTTTTTATTTTTTGTTTAATTATGTTTCGCTTAATTATCTTGATTTAAAATTTGTTGTTGCATACTGCTGTTTTTAAATATGAGAAAAAATTATATTAACTTTTTTTCTTAATACTAAAGCAGTTTTTTTGTTTAATAATTTTTTACTAAAACAAAATTTTATTATTGATGAGAGCTAAAATATTTTAATATAATTTTTTTTAAAGAATTCGCATTAAAAGTTCCAAATGTAATTTAATAAACCACAATTTAAAAAATTTGATATTTATAAAGATTTTGATTTTTCATTAGTTACTTTAGCTTTTTTTACAAAAAAATTTAAGTTTATAACATTTAACGGAAGTAAATTGTTGCCATCTTTCTAAAGAAGTCAGAAAGAAGGAAACTGTTGGCAACAAATTATGTTAAACATTAACAATTAAAGCGTAACAATAAATAAAGAAGGCAATTAAAAAGGTTAAAAACAAGTATTTAACAAAAGACAACACCAAACACAAAAATATTTTACTGCAAACAAAAAAGAATAAAAATCACTTATCGTGAACTATAATCAAGAAAAAAGAAAGACAATTAAATAACATTTATCAAAACGGGGTCAAAAAACAAATTTGGCACAAAGTTGTGGCTTACAAGCAGCTAAAGGGAAACAAAACTGCAGAGAAAATTAAAAAAAAACTACAGAGAAATTAGGAACAAAATAAAAAAATCAGTTTAACAAATAAATTCAAAGAATTAAAGCAAATTAAATAAAATTAAAATTAAAAAAATACTTGTATTTATAGTGTTTAGTGGCAACTTTTTTCTTTTTAAAAATCTTTCTCTTAATTCTTGATAATAATTATAGTTAATTTGTTGTTATTATATCTGGTATGTTTTGTATGACAACTTAATTAAATATTTCTCTCCTTTCAGTATAAGTTAAAAAACTCCTCTTACGACACTCTACCTAAAACATTGCTTAACAGTGTGTGTATGCTGTGCTGAGTGGTGGCATGAATTGGTATGTCTTGGCATGCTATGGTATACAACAAACAGATCGTATTTTGTCTTTAACAAATTACTTATCATTAATTTAAATTTAAAACATTCACAATGGCTTTTGGCCAGCAATATTCATTCTCATCGTATGTCGTGATGATAGTGTTGTTTTTGTTGTTATTATTGTTGCTCTGAGCCTGTTATCTATATGCCTTAATTTCCATTTGAATTTATATTTGTCGCCTAAATTGGAACTGCTGCACAAACACATGTGCCTAACTTTACAAATGCAGCAGCGTTGCCAGAATGATAATTTCTATCATTTGTCTATCATTTTGATGTTTTACGTATTGAAACTTTGTCAGAGATTTGCTGCAATGAAAAAAAATTGTCTCAGATTTTTCTTTAAATTAAAATCTAATTAAATATTTTTGAATTTATAAATGATTATTTACAACAAAAAATTTCTATAGTGATCGCGCAGAGTTGGCAAAACAAATAAAAAGAAAGAGACCAAAGCTTCTAGTACTGGTCTGAACATATACATAGCAAGGATTCAAGTAGTGAGAATTAATAATTTTAATCAACTAACAACGTTCCATTTTACATTCAAAAGGTTTTTTTTTACAAGTTATAGACAGGAACTTATTCTTCTATATATAAGAGTTTTTTTTAATTTTGTTATTTAAATTTACTCAGCATTTTGATGATTTTCTTTAGAACACCTCTGGTAACTCTTACATTCTCCCTCTAGATTCTTTACATTTACATCTGTATAAAATTTCATACGAAATTTATGTCTGTATTTTTATGTTGGGTAGTTTCTGTTTTCTGGTTTTCATAATGAAGTCATCTGTTTTATTTTGTAAGTAAAATAAAAGACTTAATTTTATATTTGTCGTGTTTAAATGCAAAATTAATAACAGTTGATTAATAATGTCAATTTAAGGAAATATTCAAATGAGTATTTAAAAAAGATAACCAAACACAAAACAAAAGACTTAAGACAAAAACCTGAGTTTTGAACAGTAAAAAAAAACAAAGTATTTTTCTTAAAAATAAAACTGGTTAAAATAAATAAAATAATCTGCCTAAGAATTTAATATAACACTGTTTTAAAAACGAAACGTAAACTTGAACTTATCTAGAAAAAAGAATAATTTAAGAAGGTTTTATATATTAAAAATGTCAAAAATGAAAAATTGTTCTTTAAGTGAAGAGCGTAATAGATATATATTTCAATATAAAAAATAAATTCATTTGACTTATAGAGACTCAAATGATTTGTTAGTTTTATTTAAATAATATTAAAGATTAAACAAGGAAAAAAATTGTCATTCGACTTGGATTTGTGCTTTATAATATTAATTTAATTCATAAAGTATTCGTATTTTAATTAGAAGGCTTTTATGACTTCATTTAAATGTCTAGACTCCTAAAATAAGTTTTGACTTATGCTTCGATACACATAAATTTTAATATCTTATCTTAATAATATATCTGATTCTGATGATGCTATTTATAGCATATTATTTTCGAAATAAAAATCTTGATTTAAAAGTTATTGTGCTAAAATTAAAATATGGTAATAAAAACCAAATATATTAATTTGTTTTATTTAAAATTTGCTAAAAGAAGCAAATTCTTTATTTACATATAACACATTTTTGCTTAGCCAATTTACCTTTCCAATTATATACTTCATTTAAGTTGAGTATGGGTTTTTCCCATTCAACTGAAGCAAATTGTTCAAATATTTAAAGATTTTAGCCTTTTGTAAAATATCTTAATATTTAAATTTATAACATTTTAAACAAATTGAGGTTATAACATGTATTTACATTATTTACGATATTAACAATATGTTATTGGTTTAAAAAATTCAAAGTGCAAAAACCAGCGGAAGATGCTTTTGCAAATGCGATTTTTAAACATTTTGCTTATAATATTTGACTGCTGAGCACACACACGCATACACACCAAGCTTATTATCATTTAAAATAATGTATATGTTGTACTAAAAAAAGAATATTTTCTTTATTTATGCCCTCTTTTTCAAACGATAAATTTCAGTGTTATAAATGAAAAACTTTACGCAGTGGAATAAGATCGCAAAAGAACAAAAACGAACTATTAAAAATTGTCCACTTGGCAAAGTGCGGTTGGTTGGTTGGCTGGTGTATTATGAATGTTTTTGTAAAATATGAGTGTTAAATAAAACGATAGCTGCAATAAAAATCTGAAAAGTAAATAAAATTTTATGATAATTGTTGTGGTGCCTAATAAATGAAAGGATGATTACAACGATCGCTGTTGGTATAATAAATTTTCTGGATAAAGTAAATGGGTTTTTGAGGGGACAATATGTTACTGTAGTAACTCTCAATGAACTTTACAAATTTGACAAATAATCTATTTCTAGGAATTTTTTTTTTTAAAATATCATTAAATTATTTTAGTAAATTTTATGTTTTTAAAAAAGTTTAATTGATTTTTTTTGAAAATTTTTATGTCTAATCATGGTCGATTTTAAATTGGTAAAATTTACCCATTAAAGGCTGATATAAAGATGAGTCACTTACTTACTTGTTAGGTTTATAAATATGATTTATTTTTGAGGTTATTTTTTTTTACTTTAAAAAGGAAATTTTAATTTAAATCAAGTTGTCAAAGTACCTGCTCACACTCATCAAGTCAAGTCACGTCAAGTCTAAGTTTTTAGGAGAGAAAGGTAGATAACTCTGTACCCCTTTCCATTCTATCTTCCTCTCTCTCCTAAAAATTCATACTTGACGTGACTTGACTTGATGAGTGTGAAACAGCACTTATCTTAGTTGTGGGTCCTAGTTTTTAAAAATTTGGCATTATAAATTAGAAATTGAACGGCTGAAAAAAAACCAGAAGTGTTTTTTTTAATATGTTTAAGCATAAAAATTGTTGTTAAGGCTATTGTCTTAAGATTAGTAACCTTAATTTGAGTAAAATTTAAAAACCACACATAACACAATAAGATCTACATTTCATTTTATTAATATCGAAGTACAAAATGAACGTGTGATTAAAATAGGTTTAAGAAACACTGTCTTACTGTAAGTGTTTCTTAGAGTTATACTATTTTAAGAGTGTTAGTGTTGGAAGTATTTGTTAAAATAAATTATTATTTGATTAAAATTATTGCAGCAATTTTTTTTAAAGTGTACATTTTAAAAGATAAAGCTAAAATTGAAATAATATATATTAGAAAGAAAGAAAGTTAACATTCTGATCTTATATGTGCAAAAGAGTTCTAAAATTAAAAATATCATAGTTTACGATTTTGAAAAAAAAATACAATAAAAAAAAATACATATCGGCTTATTTTGCTCAAAAAACCTTATTTGCTGACACTTTTTGTTGAGTATATAAACTTTTGTTGGGTTCTCAGTGACTTTAGATACCAAAACTATGTTGCTTATGTTATACAACAATTTTAGATTCATTGTTATAAAAAAAATGGCAAATTGCTTACTAACTACTTTGAATGTAAGGCAAAGTTGGTAGAACGTACAGGCTAACTGATAAACTTATACAAAAAAAATGTATCTTAAAAATTGGGGGAAAGTAGTTTGTATATTTTGTTTAAAAAATATAGAAGAAAATAAAGCTTATTTAACAAGACCAGTGGTATGAATTTATGAAACCAGCCATTATTAACTCAATTTAAATATGTGTTATTTAGCTAATTGACAATTATAGCTTTTTTATTTATTCTATATTTGAGTCCTTTAATATACCTAAAACATATAGGATTTTTATGTTCTTTTGTAGATCAATTATGAACCCATTGCTTAACCCCTTTAATTGTAGTCTCCTTGATGGCGCCATTTGCACAGTTAAATTTTATTTCATAATTTAATTACTTTCAATCTTAATATTTTCAATAACTTTATAAATTACAATATTGTCTTCCTTATTGCTTTTTTGTTATTTATTATTAGGAATAAACTTTTTTTAATTGGACCTTAAACAAATAACAACCATAAAAAATGGCGCCTTAAAAAGCAAAATTCCTTTTTATTTAAATTTTTTAAGCTATTAACTTTAGTTTTTCCTAATAAATATTAAAACATATTTTTATGATATTTTATTTATAGCAAATTGCTTTTCATTTTGTTATAGATTAAAATCATCCGGCGCCATGTTGATATTAACTTAATTACTTTAATGTGGCTAAAGTACAACGATAGATATTTTTTATTAAATGGTTGCTACTTTTAAAGAAAATTATATTTAAAGGGTAAAGGAATTTGTAACTTTTGATATTATGGGGTTTTATTTGAGCTTAATAGAAATAGAAATAAGACCAATGAAGATGACCTTAAAAAAGCCAAAGTAGAAATAAGTTAAAATAAAAAGAGAAGTGACCTAAAACTTAACTTAAACTAAACTAGAAATAAAAAGAACTAAACTACAACTTAACAAGAAACAAACCTAACATTCTGGAAGGAGTCTATAAAATCCTGAACTTAAACTTTACTAAAACTGAGTATGCAATATTGTGGGAAGTGACTCCTTAATTCTCCTTGACTTGACCATTTTAATTTAACAATTATTTTTCTGCTTTACATCCATAAAATAAATTCCAAAGCAATTTTATATTTTATATCTGCATTTATTTAGTTTTTATTATGAACTCCTATTTATATTATCTTGTTCGTTTTCCTAAAATTGCCATTAAAGCTGTCATTTAGTTTAGAGAAATGTTTTTCTATTTAATTTTCCTTGATATGTTGTTTTTGCTATTTGTATTGTTTTATTATTGGTATTTAAAACTCTTTGAACATTCAACTTCTTAACAAGCTTAGGATATATGATGATAATAAAAAAATACTAAAATATGTTATAGGATTTTATAATTTGCTGACTAAATTATTTATAAATGCTTTTTATAGGTAATTTTCATATCAGACGAAATAAAACTATTTATGTATAAGAGACTTTTAATTCTAAAAAAAAGGAAAAAAATTAATAAATAAAAAAAAAATCAATGAATTATATAATATAAAATATTTGGTTTACTTTTAATTTTTTGGTGTTAAAAAAATTTAAAACCATCCATAGGATTTGCAAATACCTTTTAAGATTTTTTTTTATTATATTAAACATTACATTAAGGGTAAAGAACTTACGTAAAATTATCAAAAACATTTATAATTTTTAGCTTTGTTATGAAACTCAGCACAGTGAAAC
>NDXZ01019976.1:0-10049 GCA_003055125.1 Paykullia maculata
ATTTTTGTTTGTTTAATATATTATTTATAATTAATTTAAATATGATGTAGGTATTTTTTATTTTTATAATTAACAAAAAAAGAAATGCGATTTATCTACTAAGTACATAGATTTATTATAATTGAACTACGAATTTGGCTAAAACATTAAAACATTTTTTTAGATTTCTATAACAAACACATCTTAAATAAACACATTTTTATACAATTTTTTTTTTACTTGACTTTGCTAATTGAAAACCTTTTTTACTAATTCTTATTATTATTTATGTAAGAAATATCTTTTTTTTTTTGCAATAATTAGTTATTGTAAATTTCTTTGCTAGAAAAAATAACACGTCCGTTTATCCGTATGTATCAGCAGCGCCTAAAAAACAGTTTTGCAAAATACAGAATTTTCTTTTCTTTTTTCCTATATGAAATAGGGTATACAGTTACTATAAAGTCAGATGAAAAAGAAGAAAACTTTTAAATTTGTTCATACAATTGTAGCCCTTATACTGTTAAATTTCGCAATCACTCCCTGTCTTATGCTCTTTAGTGTATCTATTTAAATATTTAGAGCGCAGGTCTTCTCTCTGTAGCTGTTGTTCTCTGTTGTGATAATGTTAAATGTCTAACGGTTTTTTTTCGCAACTGGCAGGCATATAATTATTGTTGTCTTGTTATAATTTTTGCCAGTACATATTTACATTACAAATGAATTATATATGTATGTACATATATTTTGTTTTGTTTCAATCTAAAATAATAATCAGAACCGAAAATGTATGAACTTTTTTGATGGTAGTGAAAGAAGTTCATTTTATTAGAATATATAATTAAATAGTGATAAATTGGACAAAATAATTTATTTATAAAACATAATTTTTCTGTGAATGTTATTATACTTTCGGTTTTTGTTTTTTCGTAAGTTCGTTAAAGGTTTTCGTTTTCACATCCTCTTGTGGATTCTATTAAAGGATTACGAGGTCCATTTGGTTTATTTTCTGGCGTTACGTGTGTTATATTTTCTTTTTCTGTATTGCTTATAAATTAGTTCCTTACTGT
Organism: Paykullia maculata; assembly: GCA_003055125.1. Classification (NCBI taxonomy): domain Eukaryota; kingdom Metazoa; phylum Arthropoda; class Insecta; order Diptera; family Rhinophoridae; genus Paykullia; species Paykullia maculata. Next base: position 1,050 of record NDXZ01019976.1, read on the forward strand.
TTAGCGGTCTGTAGCTCTTATACATTAGCGATTACTCTTGGCCACTAATGGACATCTGTTAGTGAAGCCTTTTTATACCCTTAACAGATGTGATAAGGGTATACCTATATAGGTTTGTCATTCCGTTTGTAATTTCTACAAGATTCATTTGTGACCCCATAAGGTATATATATTCTGGATCCCTATAAATAGGGAAGTCGATTAAGCCATGTCCGTCTGTCCGTGTGTTGGTTGAAATCAAGTTTTTTTAGCTCCCATAAGACACCCAGGGTTGTATGCGGTACTAAACTTTTGAAAATACTTTCGAGAAAATCGGTATTGAAAACTGGCTAGATCCATCCACAACCGGCTGAGATAGGTATATGCAAAAAAAGACGACTGCCTCTTTTTTTTACTCAAAAAAATTATTGTTTTGCAGCTTTGAGATAAACTAGAGATATATTTGAAAAAAATTGGACCATTTGCTCAGCTCGGTCACGGTGAAGGGTATATAAGCCAAATATCGCTTCAAGTTATATCTTGGATAAAATTCCTTTTTGTATTTTAAGTTATAAGAATATTTGTACAAGAAATTAGTCCTTATCAACTCTGCTGATTGCAGTTTTCCTTATACCCTACACCAATATAGGTTAAGAGAGAATTATGCGTTTTGTCAATTTTTTATAACTATTAAATTATGTTTATAAAAACGTTATAACTAACGTATAGTTTGATGTATACCAAAGAACCCTTGATTGATGGTTCACCTTTATATGTATGTCCCATAAAAGATCTTTTCGGATATTTAACAATTGATTTTTTTTATATTTGGATTTTAATTAAATTAAATTTGAATAATCTATTTATTAACACAAACATTCTTACCAATTTTATTTAGTCACTATTTAAAATTTGGAAGAAAAACAAAGATTTGCAGCCGGATTCTGTAATTCGCTAAAGCTAAATCTCCATCGCTTAAAATATATAAAGTTGATTTAGCGGTTTTTGGCTACGAATGCAATTTTGTAATTTGGCAATGCCATCAAAATTAAATTCGCCCCAATTTTTGCGTTGAATTTCATCGCTAAAATGTTTAAATTTTGTATTCTCTATAGCATTTTAGCCATCGAGATTTAGCTTTACCTAAACGAATTACAGAATACGGCTACTGTATGCAATTGATCCTAGCTGCCATTAAAGGCTTTTCTATCTATAAAACTGGTTTAAACAATGAAATCGAAAAAAGTTTTACCGTAAAGTAGTTTCAGGTAAACACAATTCTGTCTATCATGTTTAAAGATGACCGGTGACCTAATTGCACTAGCTCCCTTATAAGGCCTAATGCCGGAAATTATTAAACCGCTCACAAAGTTCTTGAAAAAATATTACAATCTTGGCTGACTTAATATCGTTTAGTAACGGAATCGCAATAAAAATTCAGCAAAAATAATTTCAGATTTACTGTGGTGTATGGCATAATATAGTCGGTCTGGANACTATAACTTTCTTTACTTATTTGTTTTTAATTAATTTTTCAACAATTATTTGTTTTTATTTATGTATTTTTTTTGGTTTTTTTTTATTATACGTAATTAAAATGAAACCATAATGGAACGCGTGTCTTTAACATTATTTTCTTTGTCTTTTGAGTTTTTTGTCTTCAACTTGTATAAACTATCGACAATAATTATTGTTCAGTCTACAAATTTACTGATAAATGTATAAAAGTACTTCATTGTGTGGTTTATTGTTTTTGTTACACCTTTCAGTAACTAATTATAATTGAATTACGACAATATCAATAATCATGTTAATACAATTGAATTTTTGTTTCACGATAAAACGAAAATAGCGACATTGGACGCAGGGTAAGAGAACAATTTATTTTTTAATTTTAATAGGCCTAGCACAGGGTTGACAAAATTTTGCAGAAAGTTATACATAAAAGTATTTTAATACCCTTCACCAGAGGTGACAGCCTTTTAGGGAGTTTCAAAAGAAAAAAACTTCCGAGATATAAGCAAAAAAAATTTTTCGAGGTATGAGCAAAACAAATTTTTTTTTTTTTTACACAAAAAACACGTAGTGAAGGGTATATAAGATTTGGCACAGTCGAATATAGTGCTCTTACTTGTTTTTATATAAAAATGTAATTAAAAAAAAAAGTATGAATGTTTACATAAATGCATATTTCTCCTTTATCTTTTATCAGAGTATAGATGACTTTTGTTTTTAAAAACTGAAAACATTTAAGGCATTTAAAAAATTTTTAAATTTTCTGTTGTGGTATAGAATATTAAATTATATGTTAGTATGTATATTCACTCATTGTGTCCGAACAAAAATTTTGTCCGGACATTTTTTTTTTATATTGAGTTAAAAAACAGAGACATCGAACTCAATACAAAAAAACAATATTTTTGTTAAGACACAATTAGTGAATTCAGCTTAACTTTCAAATATACAACTTAAGAACTTTTGCAATAACTTCCTGACGATGCCACACATCGGAGTGGAAAAGAAAAATAAAATAATTTAAAAAACTATTTTAATATAAAAACACCCGTTAAGCTTAATTAATAACTTTGAAAAAAAAAAATAATTTTATTTCAGTAAAACTACAGAAAACAAAAATTATACTTAGAATTTATTTAAACGCTTGTTTCCAAGGTTGCTAGTTTAAGCAATTTTTATATTTTGAAAAAAAGATATATAAATTTAATAATATTTTGTTTACAAAACAATATACATAAATATGTACGTACAGGCATACATACATACATATTAATTAATATTTGATTGATGACTGAAAGTGGGAAAAAATATATTTATTTGCGCTGAAGTTGAACAAACTTGATAAGGTTAAAGAAACTCATTCATTCATTTATCAATTTACCAAACAGAATTTTGAAAGAACAAAAAACCAAATGTTTATAAAATTTAAAATAAACTACAGGAAAATTGTTGTTTTTTCAAAAAAAAAAAATAAATAAATAAATAAATAAAAAAGGTAAATAATATAAAAAATCAATGACGTAAATTTTGATTTCTTTTATTTGAAATTTAATGGAATAAATTTAAATTTCAAAAGAGTTTTACAATAGTTTTCATACAAAGACAATCGTACCACATAAGTATACTTACATACATATACATATGTACATATGTACGTATGTAGGTATGTATACATATGTATGAAAATCTTCATATAAAACCACAAATTAAAATAAAATAGGCTGTAGTAATTTGTACATAAGTATACATAAGTACATACATATATGTAACACATGTTAGAGGGTTTTAATGCGTCGAATTTCGACCGTAATTCAAAAAACTGCAAAATTATTTTTACTTCTCGTTTGTCAAAGATTTTTATCGGCTGAATCATATTTCAAAACAGTGTCAAAGTTCACATTTCTCTGTGTGCACAATGGGCCTTTAGAAAAATATAATTATGAATATAAATTAAGTTTCCTTAATTTTAAAATTATTATTATAAAAAAAACAACAATTTTAATCAGGTAAAACTAGTACTACGTTTACACAGCTGCTTAAAATGCTCCTTATGATTAAACTCTTTACTCTCAAGTTCTTTGGAATCAAATATATCTTCAATATCTTTGCAGTCCTTCAAAAAAGTAGACATATTCTCTTTATTGTTGTCATTATCTTCGCCAATATCATCATAATCAACCGATTGAAATGTTTTCCATCTTCCATCGGCATTTTTTAATGTTAAAGGTTTTTTTTCGATTTTATGCAAATGAATACTTAAAGGGGTTTTTCTTTCTGGTCTCTGTTGTATTGTATATATTTTGGATAAAATGGGTTCAGCTACAGGATCTATGTACATAAAAAAAGATTATATATTTTTTCATTGAAATTTATTTAATTGATAATCAGAGACTTATTTTAATTTACCTTTTTGTTTTATATTTTTAGGAAAACTTCTGTATCGGCTGCCAGTTCCAGTCATATCAACAGATCGAGTTTTCGGAGAACCTAAAACACCCAAACTCGTAATAGCAATTATATGTGGATAAAAAAAGACTTTTCATCAAAAATCAAATTAAATTATCAACAAAACAAATGATTTTTTATGCGTTTTTAGAAAATATTCGTAACAGTTTAGTGTCGCTCTCTCTCTCTCTCTTAAATTTGTTAGCATTAAAACAAAATTAAAAGTAATTTTTATCAAGACATTCGTCGTTTTGTCCATAAAATTTCAATAACTTTGGTGATGACCTTTTGCTTTTGCGTTAAAATTAAAAAATTCCTCCATCTCCTTGAATAGTGAAGGTATATAAAGATCATAAGGAGATTTCATCGCGCAAGTAGGCAACGGCCAGTGTTGTCCCGGTTTTTTTTCGTATAAACAAAAACAGTGGGAAATGAGAAATGTGCATGAATTACCAGCTTGTTAAAGGCCACAAAAGCTTTCCACATACCAGGCTTTACAAGGATAGTTGGGTATCCCCAATTATCTCCCATAAAATCAGATAAACCTCATAACAATAATCAAACCCTGATTGGGGAAATGAAATGTTTTATGAAATTCTTTAAATGTCCAACTTACCCATATTGATTTTTTCCTTTTCGTTAATTTCTATATTTTTATCACTAGACCTAGAAGAATGATGTTCAACTGCTATTTTCTTAAAGCTGCCGTTGCTAGAGATCAATATAGTGATTGTAGAATTCTTTGGGGAATTATTTTTGTTGTGCTGTGGAGAATCTAAGGTGTCCTTAAAATTCCTTAGTAGCAGATTGAAATCTGTCATTTGATGATTGTTTGAGTCCAGTTCATGCAGCAGATCAATTTGTGAAGATGAAACATTTGCAATTCCTGTTCTTAAATTTGTATGATTCGGTTTAGAATTTTCTTGTAAAGTTTGATCGGCCATTGATGATACTAAATTTTCTATTTCATTTGTTAGACGTGATAAATCTTTGGAGCTTGTGATGTTTAAATCTAAAGCCGGCGAACTGCTAACCTTTGTTATAGTACCTGAAGTTTTTTTTTTAATAAATCTTAAAAATAAATTCTTTAGTGCTTTTTGTAGTAATAATTGTTTGTAGCCCGAGTTGGTGTTATGAGCTGTATTTTTGGTAGTTGTTGCGGAGGAATTATTTGGTATTAAATAAGTGTATATTTGTTGTATAATTTCATCATCTATATCTGTATTTTCAGTGGTTTGCATGTAAGGAGTTTCTGTGAAGTTCGTTTCCTCACTTTCAGCACCACCTTCAGGGGTTAAATTTGGAGTTTCAGCTGCTACTTGAGGTAATTCTTGGTCTAGAGTAGAAGTTTTTGAAGCTAAAGTTGTTGGAAGTGCAGCTTTTATTTTTTCCAAAATATGCTTTAGATCTTCCCTACTTTCATTATGGGCCATTTTATCCAATTGTGAAAATAATAAATTTAAATGTTGTTTTAATCCTGAACTGTTTGCTCCCAAAGGTGATGGACAAGTACAATTTTTATTTTCGCTGGAGGAAGTTTTTGTGCTCTCGTTTATACTCTCCAAAAGATTTGCTGGTTCTGTTGTAGGTTTCACTTGAATTGTGGTACTTCCAACATTCGAGTTGTCATCGTGGACTTTTTTATTTTTTTTACATGAACAACCTTTAGGTTTTTTATTCGTTGTAGAATTTTTCAGTTGACTGCCTAAAAATGGTTCAGGTGTTGTTGTTGTTATGTTTTGCATAATATTATTTTCCGTTTCCTCTAAGTTTTCGGTGTTTGTTTTATCAGTAGGATTAAGATTTGATACCACATTTTCCATAGTCGTATGGGGTTCTTTCTCAGATGGTGTCGTTAAATGTTGGCTGCCTAAAATATTATCTGATTCATTTGATTTTTGTTTAGAAGTTTTTCCTGCTTCTGCTTTACTATTAGGCGTTCGTCCAAATAACAATTTGTTTAAAATTTCACTACTCAATGGTAAAGCATTAAAATAATTTTTATTTTGTAAATTTTGTTTACTGCATAACGGTGACATTAATCCGGAGCGATTATTTTTACAAATCGATAATCTGGCATTATTATTTTTATTAGCGGGATTTTGATGGGTTACACTAGTTCTGGGGTCCTGATGTCTGCCCAATAACAGCGGATTGTTAGAGTTATGACGTGGAGATGGTTGGGAATGCTCTATAGAGCACAAATTCACTCTCTGACACTTAATTTTAGGTTTTGTTTGAATATTTGTATTTCCCACAATGGGAGCTGGATTCGTTTGACTTAATCTGTCGGGAAGTAAAAAAGTTTCGTACTGTTTGTAGTTGGCCAAATCTTTAAGTGGTGCCAAATGTTCGTTGGCACAATTTGCATATCTTTCTATGGCCTGATGTATAAGCTCGAAGAGTAAAGCTTGTCGTTTAGCCCTTGTCTCGTCATTTTCCATTGAACTATCAAATTCACTGTAGAGAGTGTTAATTTACAAAAAAAAAATATATAAAATAAAAACTTCTTAGTAATTTTTTTTTAACAAATTACCTTTGAACTATAGAGGGCTTTAACCAAACTCTTGGTATAGTTGAGGCAATTAAAAGAAAAATTAAGTAAAACATTTTTGTTGTTGTTGTGTTTTATTAATATTTTTACACTTTAGTGTTTGACTTCCACTTCTTTAATTACCAGTTAAAAATACAAAATTAATTTAGTTGTATTTAAGATTTCTGTTTAAATACTGCAGCCACTGCAAGTTTCAAAATAAAATGTTGTTGTTGTCTTTGTATCAGATGTCATTTTCATACTTCACAAAAGTGGTCATCTAATAACAAAAAGTGTTTGTTTTCAATAATTTGTTGTATTTCTTTTTATTTTCTTTTAATTTTTTCTGTTTAGTTTTTTTTTTTTTTTTTTTTTTTTNTTTTTTTTTTTTTTTTTGTGTAACTGATGTCTAATGTTCTTTTGTAAATTTTTGTTGGTGGATTGAAAAACGTGATTTTTTCTTAAAAATTAATTAAGTTTGATATTTAGGTAAAATGATGTTTTCTTTTTCTTTTATTGTCTCTATGCATTTGCACGAATATGCTTTTATTTTTATTACATAATCCATTGCCAAAGGTTTTCGCTAATTTTTCGTTATAAGTTTCATTATGATGTCATAAGTGTTTAGATAATTTTTTTGTTTTACTTGAGAAATAAAATAAACTATTTTGACATTTATTGTATACATACCCAGCAAAAACTGGGTAATGGCTTGCTCTAACTCTTATTGATAATGAGTTATGTAAGCCCATGCAATCAGTTGGATATTTAAAGGAATTTATTCCCAATTTTAAACAAATTTATTCAGTTGTAGTAATAAAAAATACTTAAAAAATCCAAAAAGGTATTTAAAATTAAAAAGCCTTTTCGAAATAATATCAAATTTAAGATTTTCATTGAGTTCAGTACCACTTCATACATTTTTTAATAGCTGCTTTAAATGAAATTCTATTAATTTTCTTTTTATGGATTTTGTAAAAGCTTGTTTCCCAATGTGCCATTAAAAATCCTTGCATTTGATTCTAAAAGGTCCTACATAATGTATAAGTTGCTATTGTCTGCTGTTTTTAATGTCAACAGCAGAAATAACGTTGAAAACGACGATGACAATGTCAGGGATAATAACAATAAAAAAAAAACTGCATAAAAAGTATAATGTTTTTAGCAGTTTAACAATAAACGAAATCAACATCTATTTACACACATTAAAAAATATCATAATCAATATGAATAATGATGTTACTTTATTTATTAAATACGTATCCTTAGTTCATCAATAAAAAACAGTCAGATGGGAAAAGGAGGACTAATTGATTTACATCAATTGCACTCATTTGTGATAAATATCAAAATGCAACACAAAATATAAAAATAAAAGTTTGTTCTTAAAACTCCACTTTAATTTTAGTACAAAATTAAAAAAAACTTGAAACCTTGTGATTTATCACAGTTTTGCAGCGATAAAGACTACTTCAATTACAAATAAAACTAATTTAATCTCTGATTTATATTGATCTTCAACTTTGAATTTGATATTTTCACACCTTATCTTTGTTAAACGAAATGTTTAAACAAAGAGATAAAACATTAATTAACTGCTAAACAATTAACGACACTTCACCAAGTTTGTCTGACCTCAATCGTGGTTTTTTTCCTCTGTGCAAAATGGGGTTTGTTTAATTTTCTCTTCAGGATTTTTCTGACACTTGTGATTTTAAAAGGAGCAGCGCTGATTTATTAAAGATAAGATTAAAAACTGTAGATACATGAATATATTAAAAAACAAGTTAAATAAATACTTTAAAGTTAATAAATAAATTTAATAAAATATAAATAAAAAATATTGTTGTTTTTTTCATTACAAATTTGGTTAATGACCCTTAGAATCGAAATTATATAATACCAGTGATCGCCGTCCACTTAACAAATCAAACCGTTATTCATAATATTTTTAAGTTGAAATATTATTAAAGATTTTTTTCAAAAAAATAATAATAATAATTAGAATTAGTTAGAAAGTTGTAAATTGAAAAAATAATATCTTAATAGTTGTATAAACTCGCCTTTTACAGGCCAAACAAATGCTTGTTGTTGTGAGGGCCTTGTAAGGTCAAAAATGTTCATAAATCTCTTTTAAAATGACTTAATTGTTACACAAATTAGTTCGTTACTTCATACAATACATAAAACGATTTATAAACAACACGTCCGTAAAATAAAAATTCATTTTTTCCGCATTAATATATGTAATATAAGCATTTTAATTTTATAATCACATTTTTTCCGCGGTTGACGAAATATTTAGTGAAATTCGATTCGACTACAAGATAGCCAATTTCCCAAGCTTTCGGATGCAAAAAACCGGACTCAATTTGCTCCACTAGTTTCTGAGATATAAGCGTTTTAAAATATTTGTTAGTTAACAAAACACCTTCTGCAAAATTCTGTTCTCCTGTTACTTCCTAAAAATTTACATTTCGTTTTTGACGATTTTAGGCAAAATAGAAAACAAAATTTAGAGTTTCCGT
>NDXZ01020009.1:0-18926 GCA_003055125.1 Paykullia maculata
CCGGCTGAGATATAAGCAAAAAAAAGACGACTGCCTCGTTAAAAAATTATTATATATATGTGTAAGACATGTCTTTTGAGGAATTTTAAAGAATAAAATTTTCGATTTTTAAGCAAAAAAATTTTTTTTTCGAGATAGGTATAAGCAAAAAAAAATTTTTTTTATTTTTTTATTAACACAAAACTGATTATATTGGGGAAAAAGAGCAAAAAAAATGTTTGTGTATTTTGAAAAAAATTTACTAATATACACACATAGAGAAAGTAGTGAAGGGTATATAAGATTCGTTATAGCCGAATATAGCGCTCTTACTAGTTTTCATATTATGATGTTTCAGGGACATCGCGTTGTAATGTCCAATAGTAATCCGCCTGCATACGGTGTTGGTCCTGATATCGTTTTTCTGTTGTTAAAATGTCTTTGTAGAATCTTTCACTATGTTCAAGTTTTTCAAAAGGGAATCAATCTCTAATCTAGTGCAGCCTGATAATTTTGTAAAAAGGAGTTGTGATGGCTTTTATGTTTGAAAGAACAATTTCCTAGATTTAGAAAAAATTTGTTCGCCCTTAAATCAGGCACTTGATAAGAGATTTAATATTAAAAGAAAAGCTTAGTGATTTGGAAAAATCAGGGGGATTATTACGAAATTCGATATCGATCAAAAATGAAACATTCTAATTGGAATTTCCATACCAAATGCAAAAAAAAAACTCGAACGATGGAACAAAATATCAACCGATATCGAATACCGTAATTTAACCCCAGCTTAGGAATCTTTCATAAGAGTGACTTTCAATTTTCTTAGAAATTTTCTGTAGAAGTGTTGTCGCGAATCTATTTATATATGTATTTATCCGGTTTTGCAATGTAATAGGTATATTCTTAAAAATACATTTTCTATATTCACATTTAGTTCTCTTTTAAACGCCCAAGTTGTAAAACTCACTCACCAAAAATAAGAAAATTAAGGGGAACTACACAAACATTTTTTAAAGCACAGTACATCTACGTACATTTATATGTATTTTAATAAATACACTTTAGATATTGAATATCACGGACTAAAATAAACACAGTTTAAAAAAAGCAACACCCAGAATCCAGAGCTTTTGAAAGTCAGTAGCCAAAGTTATATAGAAAAAATGAGAAGCGAATAGGAGGCAATTTTATGTAATTTTTTAAATAAAGTAGTCTTTTTATCGAATTCGTAGATAAATTGCAAATGACTCTAAAACATATTTTTGTATGTATTTTCTTTTTATAAGCGGTGCCACGCCCCCTGCTCAAGGCATTTTTTGTAAAATAAGGAAAGTTATAAGTAATGGTACAAAGGTTTGATACAAAATATATAATAGATCTCAATATATTTATTCCTTTTACTCCTATAAGGAGATCTCAATACTTTTAAAGTAATTTATTTGAGTTGAAGAGTAAGTGCCACGCCCCTTTATATAGTTTTGTTGGTTTTTGCATAAATAAGCCTACAGACATCAAAGAGAGTTACGCTAAGTTTAATATGGCAGCTATTATAGTTTCGCAAATATCATAAACTATATATTTCGGGCATAAAATGTATTTAAGGTTTTTGGCGGTACCACAGCTCTGATCCGATCCTCATAGTTTTTGGCTCGGAAAAGTAAAGTGGTATAAGAGTTAATCGTAAAAAATTCGAGACCACAGATATAACAGTTTCGTAAATATGGAGTATAATGTATTTGAGTTGTATGGGCGGAACCACACCCCCTGACCCGATCCAAAAAACTTTTGCTCGAATAGGCGAAGTGGTGTAAGATATAGTTCTACAAAATTTTGAGATGATAGATTTAACAGTGTTCTTTACATAACATAAACTGTATTTAAAATGTGTGGGAGGTGTCACGTCCCTTAATTTTTTTTCATACAATATACATACATATGTATGTATGTATGTATATAATAATATAGTTTAATAATTTCCTAAATTAAAAATATAAACTTTTAATAATATGTATTACCTGTGATTAAATTCATAAAATCTGCAGATAAATAAAATAAAAAAAAAACAAAATTCCATTTACATACAATGACATTGTATGTATAACAAAATATGTAAAAAAATGTTCATTTGTATTTTTTTCTTTTAATATTTAAATTTGAATATTGTATGTATGTATGTGTTACAAATTATATACAAATTACAAACATCATCATACAATATACATATGTATATAAAATAATAATAATAATATAATAATTATAATAATAATAATAAAAAAATCCATATATACGATGTAAAATTTATAGTATAAAATATACAAAAAAAAAAAGTAGAAAAGAAGATGGAAATGTTAAAATTAACGAAATGCATAAATATATATGTAATTATATTTGAATGTGTATATACATACATATGTATGTATGCATGTATGTAGGTATTATATACAGACATATGTACATACATACATACTATGTATTAACTATATATTTAAGAGCAAGTTTTTTTTTATTATAAATTTTTTTTTTTTTATAAAAGTACTAATCGCGTAAATTTTTTGCTAATAATAAATTGTTGTGGTGGCCAGACAGATGTCGGACCAACTCTTGTACTGATTCGAAATACATTGAACAGAAGCAACAACAATAGCGGGTGTCATTGTCGTTGCCGTTTGTGGTGATGACGTTTCTATGAACTGAACACAAATGTTTTAGTAGATGGGCCTTTTGTTTGAACATCGCAATGCAGAGACGACAGGCGAACGGCTTTTCGCCAGTGTGAACTCTTAGATGGGTTTTTAAGTTCCAGGACATGCCGAACTGTTTGCCGCAGTACTCGCATCGATATTCTCGGACGGAGTTCTGTGTGGTGTTATTATTGCATATGCCGGTGTTGGAGTTGTTTTGATTGCTGGTCCCTTCGAGACTTAAATTGATGTCTGAAATGGATGTGAGGCCAGGTTGTAGATGAGATAATGAGGACATATTCGAGTTGTGCGTTGATTGCCATTGGTAAACCAATTGTGGTGGCAGTTGTACTGTCTTTTCAGGGCTGTCATGTCGGGAAATATTTTTCTCTAGCAAGTTTCGATTCTGGGGCAGTATATCAGATGGGTTAATGACGCTCTCATCGAGTGGCAGTAGTAGGTTTTTTTCCGGCAAATAACCGGTCATTGGTGATAGGGAAGATTTAGCTGAACGAAATTCATCGAGTAAGTTTTGTTGATACGATACGAAAGGCTTGTGGCTGGGTGAGGAATGAAAACCGGGTCGTCGTTTTCGATGTGGCGTTACGACATAATTGTCTGGCGAACTGTTTAGGTCTCCGTGATCTGAAAGTGGTTTAAGACAATCCTTGGCAGAGTCGGAAAATAATGTTTTGCGCTTTGCGCTTTCCATAATGTTAAGTGAGTCATAGTCAGGAGAATAGCTGCTCTTTCCACGAAATATATTTTTCATACTGTGTTCGGATTTAGTTCGTATACCCAAGGATAAATTTACTGGATTAAGGCCACTGATGTTATTTGCATCTGACAGACTGTCGGCATCATTTGTATCTTTATTTTTGTTTAAGTCTGCTGTGCTGTCGCTGTCAATATTCAGATTGTCGTCTTCATTTTCTTCGGAGATATTCTTTTCGGAGCTGGCTGATGATAAAGGGCTCTTTTTCAGGTTATCGCTGCAATTTTCACTCTTAAGGTTCTTTTCGCAATCGGTATTTTCGTCTGACAACGAACCTTTTTTATTATTCGAATTCGTTTGATTATTTCCATTGTCTGAACTGGTGCAACTGCCACTTGTCAATGTGCTGTCAGTTGTCTTCCAATTGTCCGATTTGATTTGTAGCAACAAAAGCAGATCATGCAAATAATTAACATCACGTGATGTTATACAGGTCTGACCGGAGTAGAGAAAGTCCAATAAGAATTTAAAGTAAGTGGCATTTACATCCGGGAAATACACAGTTGTCATACAATCATATAGTTGAGTATCTTCCAGAAGGTTTCTTTAAAATAAACAAGAATTACAATATTGAATAAGAATTTATTAGAATGTTGTCGTATATGTACATACATATATATGTATGTGTGTGTATGTGGGTGTGTATACATATGTATGAACATATGTGTGTTAAATCGTAGTAAGTAAAAGTAAGCTTGAGATACATATATGTACATATATGTATGTATTTGTTAATGTATGTATGTGTATATGTGCATACCTTATTAATGGACTTGCTGCTGCCAAAACTAATTTGTGAGCATGTAATTTCACTTTGTTCTCACAAACAATCGTCAAATCAGCGGGATGTTCTCCACGAAATGCAGCTCCAATTTCTTTAAGAATACATTCGCCATGTTTGCTATATTGCAACATCAACATTCTCGGTACCTAAAACGAAATTGGCAAATAAAAAAGAAATAATTTCATAAGCACCATATAAAAGTATGCATAAATGTATGTACATAGATACAAAATTATTTCAGACATTTTTTAAAACAGTACGCCATAAGACAAGAGTTGAGTTAAATAGTAAGAGTTGGATAGTAAGAGGCCTTGGATTTTTAAATTTATATTTAAAATTTTCTTATACCTACAAACAAAGTGTCTATGGCTGTGTGCGAGTTTGATATTTTTTATTTAATTTTTTTTTTTTTGTATTTAAGACTTGATCAAAACTACTTTCTAAAAATGGTTTACATCTCTTTCTTCGCAAGCTCTCGTTTACACATACAAACTTAAATATGAATTCATGGATACTTAAACAAAGAGAATTTTGTAGGAGTAATATGGAGAGAGAATCAATCAGTCGATCGATTGCTTAAAAGTAAAAAAAAAAAAAATTATACTCTTATTGCCAAAGAGTACAAACATACAGCCATACATACATATGTACATACATACATACACACTACATTTTTTTATTTAACCACAATGAAATCGAAAGTGTTCTTGAGGTTTAACGAAATAAAGTAGGTAGGTATGTATACTTATGTATGTAGATACAAACACATGTGTACATACTCATGTACATACATACATACATATGTATGTATTTAGGTATGTAGGTTTTTTAGTCTTTGGTTTAAAGCAACTTATTTATACACATGCGCATGCTCTTTCGTTCGTTCGTTCGCTAAAAATGATGCCACTCATTACCTTGTGTCTTTCTATCTGTCGACTTAAAAATTTAAGTTGAAATATGGTAGCTTTTTATTTGCACACATGTATGCATACTTACATACATATGTATGTACATATCCAAATGTGTACACTTTTACGAAAGCTTGCCTTAACTCTCTCATTCTTCTATTTAACTTCTTTCTACACATGTACATACATACATACATACATACATATGTATCTACAACAATAGTTTCATCCATAGTGCAATAAATATCTTTTAATACTTATACATGCTCATTCCTTTCACGAAAAAGCTTCGTATAGTGGATTACGTTTGCGTAAAAGATATTAAGCCAGTCATGTCAGTCAGACGGCCAGACAATCAGCCTCGCAGAAGCATTAAAAATTTAAATAAATATACATGCGCATTCATATACATATGTACATACATACATATGTATTTATGTTTTCATTTTTATTAAATGAAAAGACGTGAAGTGAAATTCAACATTAAAAAATGTTGGATTTCACACACACACTTGAACAAAATTTTTATTAAGTAATATACATATGTATGTATGTATGAAATTATAACTGTAATGGCAAACCTTTTTTGGCAGGAACTATAAACATACATATGTACATACACACAAACAATATAAAAAAAATAATTTTCGTGATAGAAAGAAAAACTTTTTAAGCACGAGTCTTTATTACAAAACATTTTTTCGTTTTAGAAGGGCTCCACGAAAAAAGAAAAGTCTAATCTTAACAACATGATAAATGTGCCATATGTACGTCATATCAGGCTGTTATTATTCAGATCTGCCTTTGTTGAGTCAAATCTTTCGTTTAAAATTTAAATGCTAAAATGTTGGGTCTGGTTAGGTTTTGCAGCTCTCTTTCGTTGTGTGTGTGTGTTTAAATATATATGTGAAATACCTTTCGTTTTCATACAAACTACGCACAGTGGCCTGTTTTGTAATATAGCGGCAAAACTATCTTCCTAAGCTAAGCAAAAATTAACTAAAAAACAAAGATAGTAGTATTTTTCTGCCTATACGCCAGGCGATTTTGCTTATTTTTAATAGATCTTGGAGCGGATGATTCTGCTATCTTGAGGGGTTTCGAAATGTTTTAAAGCAATTGTAACTTATGTAAAGTGTTTAAACAAATTTAATATTTTAATCAAATTTAGAGAAAAAATTAATTCTTTAGGAAAACAATTAAAAAATACTACAAAACCTTTGGCCATAAATACCATTTCAAAAAAAAAACTATCAATAACTGACAAAGTTATAGGCAAAAACTTTTTGTGAAAAATTATTTTTTCATTAAAAACTAAAAAACTTATGAACACACTTGAAGCTCATAATTGTTATTTAGTGTTTTTAAAATTTTTCCTGCTTTTGTTTTTACCTAAATTTTTACACAAATATCTTATTTCTTCAATATACAGATAAGAATTTTTTCTTGTGTTAAATATGTTCTACATGTAAATAAGAAAAGTCAATAGAGTTACAGATGTTAAAATTATAGATCAAAAATGCTTTTTTGAAATTAAAAAAATCAAGTTTTTTTTTATTCTCTAATGCCAAAATTCACTAATGATTTAGCCAATGATGTTTTTACAGCTTTTAGTTTGTCATAAGGCACCAATAGCTCGTATTAGTTAAACAATAGTTATCATTTTAGTTTACAGTGAATTTGAGCATAGGCAACCTTTAAGCTAAATTGGTCAAAAGATTACAGAGTTATAGGCGAAAATCTAAAACTAACTTTGTTTTTACTTAAATTTTAACACAAAATTTATTTCGTTTAGCCCTGGTTAAGTGTTATGAATGTAAAGGTCATTTTAAGCTGTAGATATTATATTGAAGCAAGGGACAATAATGGGCAAAACATCACACAACATAAGTACACATATCTTAGTTACAGCCAAACCTAAATCAACGCGCTCAGCATTGTCTAGCTGGCAAAAATTATCATGCCCATACAAATCGTATAAAGCAAACGGAAATAGCGCGGCGTCAGCTCTTTGCAATTGCAAAATCCGATATTAACAGCGCGTTAAGTTTTGTTATTGTTGAGAAGTAGTGCCATTTTAGCTATTTTTACTTAAAATCTAGCGATTTTCTTACTGTTTCATTTCTATTTGTTTTATTTAGTTTAAAAGCTAAGTTAACATTACTGCTTCTGACACAACTTTAACGCTCTTATTTAGGTAGGTCACTTCAGCGTCAACACAACCCTCAACGCTCTTATGTAGGTTGGTCTGTTAACAATAAACTTGCTTCTGTTCTATGGAAAACCCATATTCATGAGTTAGTTGCGGAAATATATTTTTACAGGGACAACCTTAAATCGTAGACCTGTGGCTATTATATGGAAAGACGCGAGCATAGAAAATTTCAGTGTATTATCTTAACTCTAGATTGTCGTTTAAAACAGTTAAAAGTAGCAACACCTTTAGACGCACCAAACAAAATTAACTTTAAAAGAGATTCTAAGTTAACCAATGTTATCAGTAGCTAGTCTTTGATTAATATGTTTTGGTATTTGTTATAGAAGATACCAAAAGTTCGTTATTGTGCTTCCACTAATGGTAGTTAAGGCGATAAATTAAAAGGTCATGTTTAAAATTTTACCCTCATATTCATAATTAATTTTTAAGTCTAATTTTTATGAACCTTTGATAAATTTAAAAATTGTTTATAGATATGGGGGTAAACCTCTATGACCGATTTAATTTTTACAGTCTATATCTTAAATAACAGCCTAAAATGCTATCAATTAAAAAAAAGGAGAATCGCATTAAAAAAATACCACATCTATCTCCCACTGTGCAACGTAGCATTTTATTCGTTAGCATGTGTGTGTGTGCTTTTTTAAAGCAATAATACAAGAAGAGTAAAAAAGTTTACCCAGCAAACAATAAAATATAGAAGTGTTACAAAACCAAAAATATTTTTGTTCTCATCTTGAATCAATAAAATACTTTTTAACAAATTTAATTTTATAACACGCTTACTCCTTCAGCCCTACAAAGAAATATATGTACATGATATGATTTAAAAACTAAAAATTATGAAAATAATGTTAAGAAACAATATCAAATTAATAAACTAGTAGGTATGTATACTATTTTCCAATTTGTTACTTTTTCTAACAAAATTACTTTCATATTTAAAGATTTATGTTAAAAAAACTTTTACTTTTCATTAACACCTTTTGTACTTTAGTTGCTTAAAATTAATTGCTTATGATATGAATGATATTAGAGCAAGTCTAACCTTAAGATTAACGATTAAACTAAAATCAATGTTTTATTGTTGTTTTTGAGTTGTCAATTATCTTGTTTTGTTTTAAAGTATGAACAAACGAAATTGGCGGTCATTAAATACCTACATAATTAAATTTTCTTGTTTATCAAGTTTTTCTAAAATGTTGTACCTTTAATATAAAAACTAAAGTTTGTTTTATTTTACTTGGTTTTTGACAACATTAAATAGACACGGTCTAAATTATAAACAGTTTTTAAAATAAAAGAACGTTTATTAAACAAATGTTCCATACAAAGTTATTTATATAAACATTTAATAAGTTGAAAAATTGTTTATGAATAAAGATGACATTATTTGCGTCTTTTTATTAAAAGTTCGAGCATTCAATTAAAGAAAAATTGCTTAAATTGCCAAATAATTTCATTTCGTAAGCCATTGAAAAAAAATTTTTTAACTAAAACTAAAAAACGTATGTAAAAATAATATTAAAGAAATATTAATTATTTTCTCTGCCTATTCAAGTTCTGAATATTATTAAAATGCCCAAATCTAAAATTTTAAAGAATGTGAAACATAAATTAAATAAGGAATGATGCAAAAAAGAAAAAAAAAGTTATCAGAAGGCTCATCAAAATAGATTACGTTAAAATATAGATTAAAATGTGGGAGTCATTGTTTGCTTACATCTCAGTTTATAGTAACATTTTTTAGTATATCGCAAGGCTAACTAAAATTCATATGCTGCGAGTATGTAGAATATTAATTTTTATTTTAATTTAAATAATTTTTTGTAATGGTTTTCGCGTATATCACTTCTAGAAATTACCTAAAAGAGGGTATCTTAAATATACATTTAAATAATAACAAGTGTGAAAGTTATTTGGAAGACTTTATTGATTTTTATGAGCAAAATTCATTGGTACTTTTAATAGACTCTCTTATCGATAAGGAACAAATATATATATTTTAAAGGGTTGCAAATAAACGTTATATGTATAAAATTCGTATACTATATCCTTGTCCCTCTTGGAAAAGGATGTAAGAAAAACTGTAGTCTATTATCTGAAGATTATTTTATTTTAAAGGAGACCGAAATTAATTCAAAACCTTATGGTTCCAAATAAAGCTTATACATATTTCGATGTTGTTTTAGAGAAAAAAAATCTGTTTATATTTTTTTTATTGAAAGTTCTTAATTATTGCCTATTATTTTTATTTACAATTTTTAAAATGTACGCTCACTTGTACAAAAATATCAATTGTACAAAATAATCAATCAGAAGAAGAAGACTTTTAAGTAATAACCTCTACATATTAAAAACATTGTACAATTTTGGAATTCGGAAGTGTTCTTAACTAACATCTTATATGGTATTTTATTTTTTAAATCTCTTATTAAAATAGCAAAAACTTTCCTTGGAAAACCAAACATATTTCTTTTTTATCGACCTACTTAACATTAAGCAGTTTCAAGGTTTCCATAAATTACATACATATATATGTCTGTCTATATACAAACATACATATATTCAAAATTGCGTTAAAACATAATTAAAGATTATACGTTTATTGTATTATTTATTAAAGTAAACGGCCCTAAGTTAAACCACTATTCATAGCAGCGATATTTTCGATTTCTTTAAAAGAAAGTACATATGTGTATGTGTGTGCGTGCGTGTATGTTCATGGCATCAGTGGTGCATAACTACGTACGTACATAGGTTATAAACGTAAAATTTTGATTGCTAAAGATGCGTAAGTTTTCTTTTTAACACTTTTTTGTTGGCTGGGATATAAGACGGCAGGCAATGTGCTTATAAATGTAAGAGTTAGCATACACCATCCATGTACGTGTGTTTGTATTTGTTGGCTATGTGGTAATACCTCCTAAGCAAGCTGAAAAGCGAGCAAGCAAGCAGCAACAACTTTTCGAAAGTTTGTCATTAAGAAGTATGATCGATCTACTACTTTTTAGTAACGCAGAGATTAAATAAAGTCTGCCTTTCACAAAAAGCTCTAAATTGTTGTTTGTGCGACGTCGTCGTGGTCGTAATAGTATTCATCGGTAGTACCGATGTGACCGACATCGTAGTCTCTTACAACAACAATAGCACAAATGTTCGTAAATAACAAACAAACATAAGTGTGTAAGTATGGGAGATGTGATTGCATTAATACAATAAAAAAAAGAAACAAAAAAAAAATAAAACATTTCGTAAGTTTTATTTTACTTTTTGTTGATGTTGTTGGTTTTTGTGAAACTTTGAAAAGTGGTAATATTTATCGCAAGCATTTATTGTTGTTGTACGTACAAACATACAAACATATGTATGTATGTATGTAAGTATTTCTTGTTTTTATTTCTGTTTTGTCTTACTTTTTCGTTTATAATAATAAAAAACTTCTGTGAAGACCAGAAAATGAAGTAAAACAAAGAAACTATTTATGTTAAATATACGCAGAAATGAGAAAAAATTTAAATTAAAAGAAGAAACTTGAAGTGAAGGTCGTATATATGTACATATGTATGTATGTATGTATATATGGACGTATGTATGTATGTACATACATATGTTTGTATGAATGTGGTTTTGAGTATATGTTTGTTAAATTCAATTGATGTAAATATGTATGGAGCATGAGTATATGTATGTGTTTTTATTATGTTTAATTGTATGCGAGTGTATATGTGTGTATTATGAAGAAAGATGTAATAAATACATTTGTATGTATGTATGTATGTTCATGTATGTATTATACCCGACCTACATAAAAGAAAATTATTTACTTTAATAAACTAACTTACTAACATACCTACTACTACTTACCTCTTTCATTTACAATAGTTTTTGTTATTGTTGTTGCTGTCCAAAACGCAAAAAGATAAATATGTATTCCAAGGAAATTGTTGTTTCACTTGTTTTTTTTTTAATTTTATTTATTAATTTTTTTTAGGTATGTATGTAGCTATGTATGTTTTTTAATTAATATTTTTTTGTAGATATGCTTTCTTAATTTTTTGTTGGTTTCTTTTTTTTATTATTATAATTGTGCAACCTTATGATCGTTTTTTTGGTTAATGATCACAATTTTACATAAATTGTTCCTTTATTAAATTCCATTTAGTTGAATACAGATAGATCACTTACTTACATACTTATATGTAGGTACCTATGTACATTAAATTTTTTGTAATATCAATTTATTATATTTCTTTTGTTTTGCTTTTAATATTTCTTTCTTTTTAATTGTGCTCAAAAACACTAATTTGTATTGTATGTGTCCTCAAATCACATTTATTGTGAAACAACATGGGGGGAGTGAAATAAATTCCACTTACTTTAATGAACAAGAAGCAAAAATAATATCAAAAAAAAAACAATACACTCAATAAATGAAGTAAAAAAAAGAAAAATCA
The DNA here is from genome assembly GCA_003055125.1 of Paykullia maculata. NCBI lineage: Eukaryota > Metazoa > Arthropoda > Insecta > Diptera > Rhinophoridae > Paykullia > Paykullia maculata. Next base: position 11,803 of record NDXZ01020009.1, read on the forward strand.
AGAAATAACACTTTCCAACACCCAACAGGTTTTCCGATCTGCTTGCTTAAATATCACTTTTCTTACTGTGCCGAAACTTTTAAGTAAACACATTTCGTGGTCTAAAACACAACTGCAGCAAAACTTCATACTTAGCTTTTATTTTTCAGTTCAGTTTAGTTCAGTCAGTTAGTTTGGCTGGTTTCATATTATTATTAATTGTTGTTGTTGTTGTTCTTGTTGTCGTTTTTTAGTGTGTTCACCATCTCTTTTTTCAATGCAATTGTACTAGATACGTTTTATTTTCTCCTTTCAATGTGATCTTTTCCAACCAAAAAACAGACTCTGCTTGTCAGCACCAGTGCTGCCATTGGGAACTTTAAAAAATTACAAGATTATCCATACATAAAGCTATACATACTACTATAAGTTGTTCTTAATTAAATGCTATAATTATAAGGGGATTATGAAACACCTAATACCTACGTTGTTTTTTTTAAATCTAAAATTTACATATATTGATGAGTAATTAAAATTGCCTAATATTAATTCCGCAATAATTAATTTCATATAGATAAATAATACATATGTACATATGTATGTAGGTATGTGCTTAATTAGTATTATTTACATTAAGTCTTTTTGATTTAATTCTTCTTATTAAAAAAGAAAAAGTTTGCTTTACTTCATCAGCTGATTATAGGTATTTTTATTTGGTTTTTTAAAATTTCAGATATAAAAAATTATTTTTTCCCTTTTCTCGCAAATTTCAGATGTCAAACATATACAAAAAGTCTAAACGAAAATATAACCTTTTATATATGTAAATACACCTAACCAATCATTAAAATTGTATCTTTATGTTTAGAGTAGGATTAAAAATAATCTAATAAATATAACAAAACGGCATCACTGATATCTACTGTAGTATGTGAGTGTTTGTATATGGAGAATTTAAGTTTTATTTGGTTTTTTTTTGTCCATTGTGTTATTGTTTCAACTTTCGTGTGAAGAGCTACATGATTGTATATACTCTCCAAAAGCTACGGTGAATGGTGCTCAAGTGCTCTCACTTGTTTTTTTTTTGTATGTGTGGTTTTATTTCTTTTAAAGTTCAAATTGACGACGAAGAGCTTTTCTCAATTTCTCATTTTAATGATGGTGATGGTGAATCATAATCACCATTCTACTATAGCAGTAACAAAAAAACATAACAAAACATTTACATTGTGTGTGCTAGTATGGGATAAATATGCATACATACAAACATATGTACGTTCATACGTACAAACTTACATTTTGTAATGTATGAACTTAATAGAGTAGTAAGCAGACAGTGTTTCCAATTAGCCTATGCAGAGAAATGATCAATTAAAAACATGCCCATGGAATAAATTATAATTCCCAAACTAATGAAATACCTACAAACATATGTATTTATGTTTAGGTAAAGTTGGCTGGCATTTAATTCTCGTTCAGAATGAGAATTAAAGTGAAAGGCATCGTAAGAGGTGAACTAAGAAGTCGTTAATCTTGAAGAACCCGATGAATGACACTTGAGTATGTATGCGTACCTGCGGTCAAAATAATAGCACCACGGCGTGCACATGGTTTTAAACTAAATTAAAATAAAAACTGAAAATTTTAATTATTTTTAAAAAGGTATAAATTAAATGCATATACATACATAGTTATTTACTGGATTTTTTTATCAGAATTTTATTAGGTAAAAATAAGTTAATAATTAATTATAATCGTAATATAAAGTACTTTTACTATGAATTTAACGGAAGATGGGAAGCAAAATGTTGTGATGCAGTGCAGTGTGGTGTATATCTGAACACGTCCCTAATATAAATTTATATACAGTTTAAAATTTTATTATCAAAATGATTGTTCGTTAGTGCAAAGGACGATTTCTTGTGTAAGTTGCTCCTATTTTAGAGAAGATGCGGTAGCCCTTCACCGCTAACTCTCCAACTATTGGTGGTCAATTTCGAGACGTCTTTTTCGGTAAGTAATTAGCTAACACCGGTACGTCAAAGAAACTCCAGATCGAACGAGAATATTGCCGCTGTTCGTGAAAGTGTGCAGAAAAACAAACGAGATAGTTGGTTTCTTGACGTGCACGGGAAATATGCATTCACACCAACGAACACTTATTATGGAAAAAAACGTACTGCTCTAATATATTACTTGCCATGGTAATTTGGAATTAATGGTCACTAAAACAGCAGAGCCCCCATAGGCCGCCAGCATCTTATTCGCCATTTTTTATACCTATAAATAATTTTTTTTGAAAGCTCGCATAATTTTGTATTTACAAATTGAATTCAATTAAATAAAAAAGTTTTTTTCTGATTAAAAAAAAAATTGTTTTTACTTTCCCACTATTTTTTAGTGTGGAACTTTTTCTGACTCAATTTAAATATTTTTTGACATCGTTAATATTGCAAGAAAATGTGAATAACTACAAGACAAAACAATTTTTTTTAACATTTCACCTGTATCGGTTTGACGTAAAAAGTTTTAAAATGCTCTGGTACTATTATTTTGACCGGCACTGTTTACTATTCTTGTATTTTTTTAATACCTATGATGTTTTATAAACTAACATTTATGTAGGAATGTGTGTATGCATTAACATACATACATACATAAATAAGTATGCATATTAAACCTTGTTTAACATATTCAATAAATCATTAGGAAATATTTTGTAAAACTTTAAAAAAAAGGTACCTAGGTATCTGTTTTCTTTTTAAATTTTAAAAGCCGTTTTTCATATTTCCTTGTTATAAAAAATAACAATATTTTTAAATATTAACAGTGCGTGCGAAACTTATAAAGTTCATTTTAATTTAGTAAAATATAAATTTAATCTTTTTAGTTAATTTTTTATTTATTACCTTTTAAATATTTTTCATACAAAACCATTTCCCTTTTAGACAAGTTGTAGGGGAAATTCAATGAGGTGGGCACAAATATATCTCCCATCATATTCCTACAATTATATATATTTTTATTATGATTTTAACAAAACAAATAAACAAGTACCTAGTAAGTTTATATAACAAATTTAAATTACTTACTCGTAACCACTTTCTCTATAACCCACTGTAAAGCCTTGTGGTAAATTTTTTATCATTTTTCCTTTTTCACACCACAGTGGAGAGTTTTGAATGGCATAAAATGGGAAATCAAATGTATTTATGTAGATACGCACACTTAGGCCATGACTATTAAAATATGGTTGACTTAGTATGGCTGGTTGAGTGTAACCACATAAACCCAGCCGTATATTTTGATGGCAACTATGAAAATGTGAACCCTTATCAAGACTGGCGTAGTAACATTGGACATTATCCGCTGCTTCACTATGATTTAAATAGCTGAGAAAGTCAAATCCTGGCCCAGCCATATCGCAAACTGTAATTTACAAATGTGTTAAAAAATATAATTAATAATTGAATAATTGCAAGTTACAATTTTTTTAATTCTTATGTCATCATACGTGATAAGAAAGCAGGGTGTTATGGGTTTGTGCTGATGTTTATAACGCAAAAAATTTTCCATGCACAGTCACCTTTATTTATATCGCGTTCTATGTCAAAAAGGCAATGTCCATACAATGTCTTGTACAAATTGCAATTTTAGATAAATTTATTGAAATTTTAAACTAATTTGGATGTAACCAACCGGTCTATGATTTTTTTTTAACCCTTGGGGCAAATGTCTTGGATTGAGCGTTAACGTAGATGTAAGTACATACATATGGGCATTTCCATGTTATCGTACGTGACATTTGTACGCCTACGGAGTGGTACAGGTTTTACAAAAATAGTAGTAATTGAAAAATAATTGCATCAATATGTTACATTTAGAGGGTACTAAAATTGAAAAAAAATGCAACACATTCGGAACCTTGTCGTCTGAAATATCGGGCGAAATAAGGGCATATTGTACGTGACATAAACGGAAGTGATGTTGAGGTGCATGTAAGAATATGCGAAAATCTGCGAATTGTGAACGTTTTTTAATTTTTTTTTAATTCTTACACTAAGACAAATATTTTTCCTTTATAATCCGTAATTTTTATATAAAAAAAGTTTATGGATGATTTTTTATTGAACAAAATTTGATATCGTACGTGACATACCGTATGTGCTAGATTTTTCTCTTATGGTATTCTTAACTAATTAAATATTTGTTTTGGTAATATATGCATAAAAAAGGTTAAAAACAAGTGAGAGCGCTTTATTCGGCTGTGCCAAATCTTATATATCATACACTACGTGTATTTCTGTATGTATGTATGTATTTACATGTCCGAAAGGTATTTAAGGTCTTAGAAAATTTTATTTTTTTATGATATTAACTTTGGTCCATATAGGTTTTTTCGCCCATATATTTGTGGATTCTGAGCCAATTAGTTTTTTTTTCTCTTTGACATATTTTAAAAAGTTGCGATGGTTTTTAAATTTTTAGTCGTGGTTGACATATTCATGAAAATGCTCATATGTATGTATATATACTTACACATATGTAAAAATTATGTAGAATATCTAATAACATACCGTCTATTTTATGAATGTTGTATTTAGGTTTTAACATACGACCAATTTGTGAGGCTAATTGTCCGCCATAACTGAAACCAAACATAAAAGTCCTGCTTGGATTAAAGCCGATTTGAATTAGCCTTAAGACCTCATCATACAAAACCTCACTTATGGGGTAAAACTTTTGTACCAAATTAATGTATGAACCATTGGACCAGAAACTGTAGTCCACACAAACAATGCAACCACCACGATGAAATGTTAATCCTATAAATAAAGTAAAATAAGACATTTTTTTCAATCGCCTTTTCTTTTTTATAAAAGTGTGGCCAGTCACATTAATCAAATATTTTACGAAAAAGGCGTATTTTTTAATCCTTTATTTATTTGAAAATATATTTTTAACATTGTGAAAATCTTAAAGGATATTTTAATTTGATTTGAATTAATTTGACCATGTTTGCCCCTAAAAAAATTTTTTTTAAGGGCAAATAATGTTTTGCTATAAAAAGAGGGCAAATATTTTATTAATGTGACCACTGCTTAAGCCTATCAGTTTTGAATATAAATCCAGCATAATTCAATTAAGTACATACTTACGTTCTATTAATTGTGGCACCCATTCAGTAAAGCAGCCTTCTGTCCAACCATGAAAAATAAATGAGATTTTTTCATTAACACACGATTTAATGATATGGCCATATCTCTGATATGCTTCCAAGCCTGGGGAATTCTTCGAAAACACTTTACCATTTCTAACAATTTATATGAAATTTATAAAAAAAATGTGTTCTTAGTAACATATGGACGTACATGATGATAGCAAAATGTGAAAGTAAATTACCTACTTGAAGTATGTAAAAGATAAGTTCTTTCTTATAGCATTTTTACTATCCTGGGAACTTCTTGTAACAGCAATGGGCGAATTTCTATTACTTTTCGATTTGTATGAAAAGTTTAAAGAAATAATTTGAATAAAGTTTTTGATACGCGAAACGCTTAACGGTTGAAACTTTGCATTAGGAATGTTATTAAAGTGCAGTTGACCTGAACAATTCGAAATGCATATGCTGGACCACAACAGTAGTGCAATTTTTAAAAGACGCATACTACAGTCCTATGCGCCTATGGGTTATGTACATATGTTATATTGTATGTATGTATGTAAGTAGTATGCACATATGTATGTCAATGATAGTGATCTGCTCTTGAAGGCATCTTAGAATAAACTAAACTTTATTAAGAAAGAAAATATTACGAAATTCAATTCATATTAAGGTAAAATATTAACTCTTCTAAACTAACTGTTATCTTTGAGAAGAGAAAGTATTTTATTCTTTTTACAATAGAAATTTGCTCTTTTTTTCTTTCTTTCTACCTACATACATAAGTATGTACATATGTACATTTGTAGGTATGTTCATATAGAGAAAATAAAACTTTAAAAAAGAATAATAATAAACTGAGTATTGGCTTAAGAAGAAACATTTTTAAAGCGATCAAAATTCTATTCATGTATGTATGTATGTTTATTATTTATGTTATACCTATTTATTATAACTATTTTTTGGGGAATTTACCATAATTTTGTTGTTTTGTTTTTTGAAGATTGTCATTGAAAATTTACTTTTCTACATGTGTGTTTGTGGGTCTGTTGTGTTAACTAAAATAAATACATACATACATACACACATAGATATGTATGCATTAAATACAGATACGTTTGTGTATTCAATAATAATAGTAGTAGGTTGAGATGTACATATGTATGCATGTATTGTATGTGATTGTGTATGTAGTGTAGTAGTACTCTTTTAACTTTTTAGCAATCAAATTAAAAAAACTTATGTTGTATTATGCTACTTTACGAGTATGACTAAAGTGAAGGTGGTCAAAACTTGTTTTGTTTCATCACCTAAGAAAAAAAAGCTTTTTTTAAGTAAAGAAAAATTTAGCCCAACACTAGACAAAAAGAAATAAAAATGGGTAGGTATAAAACAAAATTTTAGAGGTAACAATGAATGCAATGATTTTAAAGACGTACCTACAACACAATACAATACGGGTAATACAATTAGGGTGTCACATTTTGACATTCGGCCCATTTGTTCCCTGGCAAAAATGGGAATGAAAATTTCAAAATACTGGATGAAAACTTATTTATGTAAACAAACGTACATATGTAGGTACATACGAGTAGGTAAATACACACATACATATTGTTATATACAGCCGGGTTTAACAAAATATAAGAGAGTAGGAGGAGTGACCTTAAAAATTATCTTCTTAAATCTTTTATTAAAACACTAATTTTTTTCCTATATTTTCAAAGTTATTAATTTATTCAAACGAATACAAACAAATAAGAAAGCTATAACATATTTTATATGTTACACCATAAAATATACTAGGTAGGTACATACCTATGTATGTATATTATAGTGAATTTTTATTGCGATTTTACCATAAAGCAAAGTTTTTATATATGGGCAATTCCACAGAGAAGAAATCATTTTTTCTATCTATCTTTTAATCTGTTTTCTATCTAACAAAAATTAACAAAAAAAAAAAAAAAAAAAAAAAAAA
>NDXZ01020025.1:9338-27442 GCA_003055125.1 Paykullia maculata
AATAATAACAATTATTAAACAAGTTAAACAGATTGCTGTAGTCGACTTTGAAAATATTTTTTAATTACAAAAAATTTTTTTTTTAAATTTTTATGCACAATTTTTTACAACTACGATATTTTCAACATTTAAAAATTTTTCTCAGTTGTTGGTTTTTGCATTAATAATTGCACGATATTGCACACACATATTTACATACATATGTATGTATGTGTGTCGGTTACTAACGCGATCATGTTGTAAACTTTAGTTTTGTTGTATTTATTTCCTAACTATGACAATTAAGTGGAACTCTATAACATTATTTTGTGCCTTTTTCAAGACTGTTTCAATATCATCAAACATTTTTCTAAAAAACAAACCCTAATTTGTTTTTCATTTTTTATTATCGAGTACAAACATTTTGCAGTAATTAATAATTTCTCAAAACATTAAGATAAAAATGTTATTATTTTAATTAAAATTTTATAAAAACGGTTTTTTGTTTGTTTGCACAATTAAAAAAAAAAAACACAAATTTTCACAATCAATTTCACTTTAATAACAAGAATTATATTGCAATTAAGAAAAATTGAAAAAAAAAACACAAAAATATAATTAAATATTTCTACCGTTTTCATCAGCCATAATGGTTGCTGCTTTGTGTTACACTTATGACAATTGTTTTTTTAATACATTTATTTGTGTGTGAAATTCTTTAATCCACTACAATTTAGGTCTTAAGGATACTTAAAAACTCCATAAACTTTAAGCTAATTTTTTTTAACTTTTCACCACGTTTAAAAGTGAACGCATCTACATCAGTAAACGACGTTTAAAAGACTGACTGATTGTCAGAACAAATAAACCATATTTTCCTGATCATAAACGGCAGGCATTGTGCCGGGCAGCAAATCTAACAAAACGACTCTAATAATCTATTGTTATTTGGGTCGTAAAAAAAGTCTCACACACACACACATACATATCTATTTCAAACTATAAATGTATTTATTAGATACCATCTAAGTGGATGTGCACTTATATACAAATGCACATACATACATACATACTTTACCGACAAACTTACAATCTTTAATAAAACAGTTGTATCAAGTACCTAAATACCAATAACAATAACAATAACAACAACAACAACAACAAATTTAATATCAGAATCATGCATTTGAAGTACTCGGGATGTGATAAGAACACTGAATGGGTTATCAGACATTTAAAAATTTATGATCAACGAAAAAAAATTAAAAAAAGAACGAAATAAGAAAAAAAAAATGTTATTAACAAACGTAAACTCCAAAAGTAATTATATCTACACACAAACATATGTATGTACCCAGCAAAAACTGGGTAATAACTTGCTCTTACACAATAACATACATGTCAATGAGTATAACATACCGTCTGCATTACCTAGAAGTAGTTTTCTAATAACAGGTTTATATTGTGAAACGTAATAATTTATTCATGAGATACATATTTAAAAAGAAATAAATGTTGAATACAATTTGGCTAAACAAATTGTTAGGAGCCACATACTTAAAGTATAAGTTTCATGACGGTTTTCAAACCGACTCTAAAGGTTTTTTCTAAGTGTTTCTGTAAAACGTAACGTACAAAAGTAATAAACCGTATATAATACATTATTTAAAATAAGTTCTGTAAGCTCATACAATCAATTGGATATTTGAATTATTAAAAGAAAGTAGTTACATATATAATATTATATTCTAAAAGTAATAACTTTTTCAATTCGTGATTTGTAATTTGGAGGGGCCTTATCGTCGCTGTCGATATCGAATAAGCTATCGTACAAGAAAAAAGTTCAATACCTATCGAAGAGTCAAATTACGGCATTCGATTGCTGTCGAATCGAATTGCTTACTCATTGTAAAAGATTTTATTTTATTTGTACTAGAATAATAACATACGTTTAAACAGAAGCAAACCAAAAAGTACAAAATAATGTATTTTGTTTCTTTAAGTTAAAATTTTATATTTTAGAAGAAAATAAATCAACAATTAAACAACTATTTAAAGTTTCTCAGTACACTAAAATTACATTTTATGAATTGTGTAATGTTGATATTAAAATTAGCGCTGAAACAAATTTGACGAAAGTTGTAATAAGATACGACGGGACCATATAAAACTGTCGTTGTTAAATAATTTGTAATTTAATTTATTTTATAAAAAAAAGATGTTAAGATTATTAACACTAATAAAACTAAATAAAAATAAACGCAACCAAATTTTTCATTAAATTTGTACTTTTAGGTGTTATTTTAAAAACAACATCAAATATTCATTCTATGTTGACCTCAAAATTATAAAATAAAAAAAAATATTGCATATTTTGCTTTTCAAAATTTCGGGCTCAATTGATTTTGTTTTGAGATCAATTTTTTTTTATTATTAATGACCGTTCCTTTAACTCTAACAATCTATTTAGCTTGGAAGCTTTATTCTTTTGATACTCCTTTATTTTTGTAATGTTTGATTTTAAAAACTCCAATTTTGTTATTGCTTTACTTTTCGTAGAGCATTTAGGATTTGTTAGTTTGAATGTCGTAACTTCTTCATTTTCAGTGTCATCTTCTGATTTACGGATAGAATCCATTAAACATTGATATACTTGATCAGATGAAGATAATTCATTACTTTTAGCATTGCCACAACTTTGAATTTTTAGTTGATGGGCCAAATGAGTTAAAACGCACAGTAAGTGTTTCCCACAGTCTGTTCACAACAACTTTTCCCTGCCCACAATTTGGCAGAAGGTTTTTTTTTTGGCTAAATTGGGGTGCTCTGACAGAACTCACCCATTATTTCTTTTGTTTAGCATTTACATTTTTTTCACTTGTCCTGAAAAATAACGATTAAATACAAAAGTTTCATTAAAAAATCAATAAAACTTTCTTTGTAGATCACACAAACTGAAATATTTTTTTGCGATTTACGACAGCTTTTTTGGTGTCGAACAGTTTTACAAAGTTAATACTCGATCGACGACTCGCTATCGAAAACTATCATTTAAAATTGTATTATTTTTTGTTCGATATCGAATGTCTTAATCCCAAAATAAAAAAGGTCGATCAAAATGACTCGATAGGCCCCTGCTTTATTCATTTTTAGTAATACTTATTGACATTAAATTAAAAACTTCACGAAATCCCTATTTGTAAGCGGGCGGGGTAAGTACTTGCCTCCAATGACATCACCGTGTTAAAGTAGTGGGTTAATATGCAACTACTACTGTATTTATATCATTTTAACTCATTACAAAGCAATGCAAGTTTTTGCTGGGTATGTACATACATACATATGTATGTCTATTTGTATACCTACGTTTTTAGTACCTGCTATAATCGTAGTTTGGCAGTAATACTTTTTTGGAAATAAAACAATACAATTTGATAAAGAAAATAGATTAAAAATGAGCTTAATTTTGATTTAAAATAAACATGTTTGTTTTTTTTTTGGTCGTGGCACATTTCCCTCTTAAAATTATACGACGGGTTACACGTTTTAATGCCATTAAAGTAAAGAGAGATTGAATTATTTGACTGCTGAGAGAGTTATCGTAAATAAAATTATTATTAAATAACAAACTAAAAAAAAGTTCTTTAAGTCAACATTTCCTATCAAATTGCTGCCAGTTATATAAGTAATGGACATGGTTTTTGGTTGGGCTTGGTAAATTATATTTGGTGATATCGGGTGCTTTTTCTTTAGGCGGTAAGTATCGTCTGTCTTAGGGTTTGTGTCATACACATCGCTATCACCTTCCATAGAAAAAACACCTGATATTACAAATTATGACTTAACAATCCAAAAAAGATCGTTGTATATTATAAATTAGTTATTAGTAGGGATTAGTTTGGTTTGACAAATCATCACGAATTGAAAAACACAATTCATCATTCGGTAGAATCATCCGTGTTTAAAAATGATAATAATCAGAAAGTTTTAGTTACCTGTGACGGGTCAGAGAAATGACTACTGATGTTTAATCTTGTAGACATGCGGTTTTAGTAGAACAGAGCAACATACTTTAAAGCCAGCGGTAAAACTCATTTAAACAAAAAAAAAAACTTTTAAAAGTCAACAATTGACACGTTATTTCAGAAATACTAATATTTTACTGTACAAATTATACTAAAAAAATAAAGCTCGAAATTGTATTTAAAAATTATTGTTATAAAATATAAATGAAGCCAATTAATAAAAATAAAAAAATTTTAAAACACTTTTAGTTTCCTTCATATAGCATTAAAATTCTCCTTTAGAAAAAGAAAACACCCGTTAACACTATTTATATGGCTGCACTCAGGTTTCTCTATCTCTTCAACTTGTTTACAATGAAGAACCATTTTATTACACACTTTTATAACCGCTGCAGTCTAGAAAAACCCCAAATTATTAACTTTTCCACGAAGTCATTCATTAACCCATTGGCTGATAAGAAACATATTTTCCAAACATTTATGCATTGAGAAATTGAATAATTTATCGTTTTATTTTAATTTATTTTTAATTTTTCAATAGTAAACAATTGTTAGAGTTTTATGCGTTGATTGGCTAAATAAAACTAAGTATTTTCGTCTTAAAGGTGTGACTGGCGACAGTATTAATGTTCTTAATTAAATTAAAATATTTATTAAGAGTAAATTCATATACAATTATTTGAAGTTTTCCTATAATAAATAGTTTTGAAATAACTTTCTAAAGATAAATAAATTTTGAAAATTGTGTTTTTAATAATAAAGCCATTAAAAATTTTTTTATATACGAAAAACTTTTCTAGAAAAAGCAAAAGTTCTATTAATTTAATGTTTAAAGTGTGTATTTGGCAAAAATTGTAATTTTATAAAGATTTTAGCCAACATTAAAAGAAATTTTTTTTAATAGGAATTTTTTTTCAACTTACAGCAATTTTTCTGTATAATCTGTTGTTTATTATTTAGTCACTGATGCCAAATCATTATAACTAACCAGTTGCAAGATTGTGCAGCAAATAAAAACTTTTTGAAAAACGCAAGAACGTTACAGTATAGGTTCGATTATACTAGCAAAGGGTAGTAAAACCCTATACTCAGTTTGGCCAGATTGGTTACCATTTTTTTATGGGCCTCAAAAGATTCTGGAAATCAATGGGCCTCCCCAAAAAAAAATGTCATCAGTTTAATAGCTAGTATCGAGTTAGTGGTGCGGCTTAACTATATTTGGCAATAATGTAGTTAAGAGTTTAATGAACAAATTAAGGTAATATTTTATTAAAAAAAATTTTTTTTCTCTGCACTTCTTTGGAAAAAACGAGAAAACATTTTTTTAGCACATTTTTAGCATAACTATAAGGTAATCCAAATTTTTCACTATTTTGAATATTTTGCAAAATTGTAGCCACGGTGAAGCTAAATTTCTTTTGTGAACATAACGATACAATCTGAGCGTGTTTAGGTACCCTTAATAGCTCATCAAGACCACTTTGTACCTCAAAAATTGTAGTTTTTTTTACAATTTTTTGACGCTCAAATAAAAAAATTTTTTTTTTTAAATAATTGAGAGATTGACAAGCTAACTTATGTCATATGATATCATAATGTCATATGTCCTAAAAATTTTAAATGGTTTAAGTTGCTTGTGAATCCCTCAAAAATTATAAAACACCGTTTTGTTCTATTGTGTTGAGTTGTACTATTTATTTGGTATATTTATAATACATATTTAAGACTCCTTTCGTCTATATCTGAAAACGAAAGTGTTAAAAATTGTAAACATTTATACCTGAGGGTGTTTTGCAGACTTCAACTTGGTTTTTTTTTTTAAATATAGAAGTAAATATCTAAAAAAAGGTTGAAATATGTATATATGGTATATAGGAAACAGTACTTAACTTTAGTTGGGATTAACGATGCGGTCCGGGCAGTAGATTTATTTTTGTCCGATTTATTTGTTTTGCTATAATAAAAATTTTATTTATTATGACATCTGATATCATGTTTTAGATGTCTAATCATTTTTGCTTTTGTACATATGTATGTACTACTTCAACATATGTATGTAGATATGTACATACCCAGCAAAAAAAGAGAATACAAATTATAAGTAAATTCATTTAGGTAACTTAACACGAAGTAGTTCAATAAATTCAACACGTTGTTTTAATAGGACAGAAGTTACGCAAATAGCTGAAAAGTATTAACTTAAGATAAGCTACGTGGTATCTTATGAAAACTTACCTCTTTTGTACTTCTTTTTTCATTAATTAAATAAGATTATACAATTTAATTAACGGTTAAATTATCATTTATCATTTTCTGCCTTTATCATTAACTCAATAATATTATTGATGGAATTTTGAGAAAGTTTTTTTATACCCTTTACCACAGTTGACAAGGGTATATATAAGTTTGTTATTCCGTTTGTAATTTCTACAATATTCATTTGCGACCCCTTAAAGTATATATATTCTGAATCCTTATAGATAGGAAAGTCGATTTAGCCATGTCCGTATCCGGTATCAAACGATCAGAAATTTTCCCGAAATCGCTATTGAAAATCACCAAAATTCAACAATTAATTTTTTTTTACACAAAAATTATTATATTTATGTGTAAGACATGCCTTTTGGGAAATTTTTAAAGGATGAAAATTTTTCGAGATACATAGAAGCAAAAAAAAAATTTTTTTTTTTACACAAAAATTATTATATTTTTGGGAAATTTAAGAAAAAATTACTAATTGGCCCAGAATCAGCAAAGATATGGGCAAAACCCTTATATGGACTTAAATTAATATCATAAAAAAACAAGTTTTCGAAGACTTTAAATACCTTTCAGACATGTAAATACATACGTATATATATACATATACACACATACATACATACATACATAAATATACGTAGTGAAGGGTATATAAGATTTGGCACAGCCTAATATAGCGCTCTAACTTGTTTTTTTTAATCAAATTTAACATATAAAAAAAGTGGGAACGTAATTTGGCATTCGAAAATAAATTGTATCTTTACAAAGGCAATTTTCTTTTTATAAAATTTTGATTTTAAATCATATTTTTTCCAAAATTTTGGTTACCAATGAATAACTAGATTAATATCATTGGTTAACTTATACAAATAAAGGCAATTATAAACACAATTAGATGTTCCTTAAAATAGCTGTTCTAAAATATAAAAAATTCAGGACTTAGAGCTACTTCTTCTTTAATGAAAATGTTGTGATTTTGAAACATCTTCCACTTTTTTTTTTGCTGGGTATATACTAATAGCAATATTTTGTAATACATTTTTATTATACTTTTTTATTATCAAATCAAAAAATATTTTTCCATCGATAATTCTCGGCTTATCATTTCTTTATTATATAGATTTTTTGTATTTTTTTGTTTTTCGTTCTTTTGATTTGGCACTTTTTGGTGGGTTTTTTTATATTTTATAGTGACGAAAATTGATAAATATTATTAAGTTAAGAGTTTGTTAAATTACAAAAAAAAAAGGTATGGAGTGACCACTACAATACAATTTTTTAAAGAATTTTTTAATTGATTAAATCTGTAATTTTTCCACTTTAATACATGTGTTTAACAACATTAACAATAATTAAAACGCGTGCAGATTGTAATACAGTGACACATCATGGCTTGACGAATACTTAGTTTAACAAATTTGTGATTTTTTCTCACAGAATACTTTTATATATTTTAAGTTGGCCTACGCAATTGGCCTAATTGGTTTCGTTTTTTATACCCTTCACACACACACATGTGTTAAGGGTATATATAGGTTTGTCATTCCGTTTGTAATTTCTTCAATATTCATTTGCGACCCTATAAAGTATATATATTCGGGATCCTTATAGATAGGGAAGTCGATTTAGCCATGTCCGTCTGTCCGTGTGTATGTTGAAATCAAGTTTACGTAGCTTCCATGGGTCACCCAGGGTTGTATGTGGTATCAAACTTTTGGAAATACTTTCGAAAAAATCGTTATTGAAAATTGGCAAGATCCATCAATAACCGGCTGAGATAAAAGCAAAAAAAACGACTACCTTGTTTTAAAAAATTTTTTTTTTTTAACTCAAAAATTATTATTTTTGTGTGTAAGACATGTCTTTTGGGGAATTTTAAAGAAACAAAAATTTTCGATTTTTAAGCAAAAAAAAATTGTTTTTTCGAGATATAAGCATAAAAAAACTGTGAAAAAATTTGTGTAAACAAATGCAATCTAGTAAAGTTTAGTAAAAAAAAGGAAAAAACTTTAAAGAAAACAAACAGACTTAGTCAGAGTTTACACGAGGAAACATTTAGTTTGGAGCATATTACGGTTCTCGGTGGGTACACTTTGCTTTATTTCTTATTGTTGTTGTTTTGTGTAGTTTTAACAACAATAATAATGGAATGTTGCGACAAAATGTTCGTCTGTGTGAACGCGAAAGAAACAACAAAAGAGTATTCCAGATGTTTTTCTTCCAAATGTTTCCTCATGTAAGTCCAGGTCCAACGACTTACTAATAGCATTAGCATCACTACTAATAGCAACTTTTATTAACTTTTTTCCTAATTGCAAATTATTTAAATTATAAAATCATTTAAAATATAAAGAATACACACACACAAATATTTAAAACAAATCGGTTGTATCGAAGTTATCTTAACTTTCATTTAGTCGATTAAAAGAATTTTCTGCGCTTTAAATATAAATTTCAAATCTGAAACCCTTTTTTGTTTTTTAATACTGTCAAAATTAAAATATTTATTAGAAAAAAAAAACATGTTGAAATGTTTCAAAAAAGGCAAAAAACGTGAAAAAGAAATAAAACAAAATGAAAAAGAAAGTGAAACTGAAAGTAAATAACTACAACGGGCAAATTAAGATAATAAAATTTAAGACAATTTTTATTTTTGCAGTAACTCCCCTTAGATCTAACAAAAAACTCCAAAGTAGACATAGACACAGAAAGTCTTATCACAAACTAACTGAAGAAGATGAAACAATTTCACAAACGAAAAACTCAAAAAAGCCACCACGTCTAGTCAATAAAAAATTCTACATTGAAAACCAGCAAGTAAGTACATATGTATGAATGTAAGTGCGTTAATTACTACAAATCGAGTTACAAATCGAGTTTTGAAAGCAAATACATATGTATGTATTTGTCAAAGATAACATATTTTTCTGTTAAAGTTTATTTTTATAATACAACATCAATGTCAAAGAAATTGATTGTCGGTATTTCTGGATGCATTTTTAATAAAAAAAAATATTAAAGAATTTCACTGATAAAATACAATTTATTTAAAGCGGAAATGTAATAGAAAAATAAAAAAAAAATTTTTCCAGTTCTTTGTTAGAGCTGCATGTGTGTGTTTTCTACGGAACTTTTTATTTATGTATTTATTTAATCAGTTGATTGAAACAATTCAAATTAATTGATTTGCAGTTGTTGTAATTAAAATGTTTGAGAACAAGTGCATCATTATTGTTGCATGACACATTCAAATTGAAATGAAAATCCCCCCTTTTCTTTGTTAATTAATCACTATTTTAAATTGCTTTTGTAATGGCGCTAAAATTTTTTATTAATAAAGTAATAAAAACTAATTTATGATAAATTACCTTTTTTAACAGCAAATTATCGCTTTACTACTTATTTTTATTTTTTTTTCAATTTTTTTAAGCACGTTAATGTGCATATGTTTGTTTTATTGCTGTGTAGCATAACTTTTTTAATATGTTTTTACATTATTAAAATATATGTGAATTTTTTTTTAGCTTTGCCAATTCTTATTGTGCCCTACACCGCCATAAATGGTATCGATATTATAGTTATTAAAAAATTATAAACATCAAAGTAGAATCAAATTCTTAATCGAAAAAACGGCTTCCATCCCTGCTTCCTAGTTCCGACTAGGGATGGGCAAATGCAAAAAATAAAAAATACAACAAGTGGCTATATGTAGCGATACTATCACTGTATACTGCTAGACAAACAACACACAAACACATTAGTACTGTAGAGTGAGTGGTCAAATTTATATAAACTGTTTGTTTACATTACATATAAACAATATTTGAGAACTTACGCTAAATAGTAACCACTCGTGAGAAGATCACATTACTTGAATAGGACACAATTATAAATAATACATACTTGACATCACAAAGCAGTACTGTTTGTATACAGTATTTAGTGCGGTGTCAGCATAGTACTTCCACAATAGAGTTGAACCAGTAGCTGACTGAGTGGCTCCTTATAAAAATTAAACAATTGTTTTAAATAAATTATATAAATATTTGCACATATGACTTTGTACTTTTTTTCAAATTCAAACATGGTTGAATATAATAATTTAATTTAAAATGTAGTAACAAATTTAACGTAAGTTATTTAACTTATTCCCAAGCAACTATTTCACGACTTGAATAATCGGATTTGGTAAGAAATCTTTCTTATTTCAGACATTACTGGTCGCTGGATTTTTAATAAATTTACCGACCACGCTACGGCCACGTAGCGATGTAACACACACACAAAAATGGCAACACTGTTACTTCTGCTTTTAATAAAAGGAAAGCTTTAAACTAAGCTTTATTATCTATTATTACTACGAGTTGTCAGAAGTATAATATTCTTAAAAATATTGAAAAATCCCATAATTTAAGTTAAAAAAAACTAGGCATTTAAAATTTTATCAGAGACCGTAACGATTATTAGCAACACCATAAAAATTAAGATTTACCTTTTTTTTTTACTTCCCGAATAACAATTTTTTCTTTCGGCAAAAGAAACAATTATTTGTGAGTGATATTAATAATATCATTTTTTTTAAACTAGCATCTTTGCTTACATTAACTAATTAACTAATATATATCGCTTATTTATTCAAACAACGTTATAACTCAAAATATTAAATTTTGGAGTTAATGATACACAATTCTTTACTATATCATGCTTTATATTGTGTAAAATATTTCTGCAAATGGCGTCTAAGCTCACCTCTAGATAGACGAAAATAATATTTAATATCTCCACTGAGTTGTATGTAAATTGAAAACTTCAAACTTCATTTTCTGCATAACTAACTTTTTTGAGTTATGACGTTTTTTTTTTGAGTAACTGAGCGATATGTCTGGAATATTACTTATTTATGAAAGTGGTACCCCCAGATTTGCATTTTATTTCCTTGAAGATTAAACAAAGGAAAACAATTTTTTTTTTTAAATTGAAAACAAACATTAACATAAAGTGTTAAAGTTTAAAAAACACACAATAATAGACATATTTAGACTTTGAAATAAATTGTTTTTTATTTCTAACTAATTAAAATCCTCGACTTTGTTGAAACCCCGAAAGTGTGGCAGGTTTGGTTTTATAATTTGATAAGCTTTAAGATTGTCGTATACAATTAAAATAAACAAGAACGTATAAGAGATTATAAAGCAGGGTGCAATAAATTGCCATGAACTAGACTTTGAAATAGGGTTGAAGAAACTGTTGCTTTTATTCTAAGTTGACTATTTTTGTGTTTTATTTTTAATATGATACGAGGTTCATTACAAAAATTACTTTTTTAAGCCTCAGTAGAGAATGTCCGGCATATAATATTGTAATTAAATGTACATACAAGTGTATTTTAATATTGTAATGAAGGATCTTTAAACAGTTTCCCTCCAAGGATTTTTTTATAAGCATGTATGTTTGTATATGTTAAATTAAAATAGAAATTCCACATAAAATAAACAGAAACGATACTATTGCAGTTTATCGAAAAACTGTTAAAAAAAAGTTAAAACTGTTTTCTTTAATGTGTGAAATTGATTTTTTTGTTTAAAAGACAATGTTATTTTAGAGTAACCTATAGATTTTTCTAAAGTATCGAAAACTTAATATAAAGACAAAGAACCTTTTATGAACATGCATGCAATGCCTATATAAAATAGAATTATAATAAAATGAATGCATTATCAAATTGAATATAATTAAGATCGTTTAACACTGTAATAAAATAATAAAAAAGGCATTAAAACGACATTAGTATGGAAAAAACGTTTTATATCTATATCTTGTCATGCTGTCTCAACGTTTGAACAAACGAATTAATATGTAGTTAGTTCCATACTAATCTCACTCTAATGCCTAGATTGTTCTCACAGGAAGATAGATAGTCTGTTAGGTAGTAAGTTAAAAATGTTGGAAATTTAGAAAAAAATTAAACCATTGGGGTTTGTAATAATGAAATATGGACAGATATGTATTATCAGGTTAATAAAAAAAATTTAAGTTTACAAATTCAAAGTTCTAGGGACAGATGAGTAATTAAAAATACTATTTAATAAAAAACAGATTCATGCACAAAAATCCAAAACTTCAATTTTAAAGGTTATAGCTTTAAAAATACTAAAATTAAAAATTTTCCATTGAGAGCGTAATGAGCTAAAAAATGGTGAACAAGTTTTACCTCACACGTGTTACATAAATAAAAACTAATTTATATTAAAAACCTTAAATTAGTATTTGATACCACATGAATTAAAGATTTGAATTTATGTGTTCATTCAATTTCCAGGTAGAAATAGAAAAATGTTATATTAAATCCGTTTATTTGGTAGCCTAAGAACTAAAATCAGGAATCGAAGTTTAATAAAAAAAAAATATATAAGAGGAAAAATGCTGGGTGCATCAGAACAACACCAACGTAATTCATATTTCGTGTAAAAAGAATAACATTGATGTTTTTTTTCAACTGTAGTGGTTTTTAAATGTTTATATATTCTGAATCCTTATAGATAGGGAAGTCGATTTAGCCATGTCCGTCTGTCCGTCTGTGAGTCTGTCAGTCTGTTGAAATCAATTTTCTCCCCCCGATGTCATACGGACACGTTATTGGTATCAAACGATCAGAAATTTTGCCGAGCTAATGAAAATTACCAAAACCCAAGATTATAGCAAAAAATAACGAGATATAAGCAAACAAAATTTTGTCTCGAAATTTAAAAAAAAAATTTTTTTTACATAAAAATGGGTATATTTGTGTGTACGACATGCCTTTTGATAAATTTAAGAAAAAAATTTCGAGATATAAGCAAAAAAAATTTTTCGAGGTATAGGCTAAAATTATTTTTTTTTACACAAAAATTATTACATTTGTGTGTCAGACATGCCTTTTGAGAAATTTTGAGAGGAAAAAAAATTTCGAGATACATATAACCTACAAAAAATTTTCGAGATCTAAGCAACAAAAATGTATTTTTTTTAAATTATTATATTTATGTGTAAGGCATGAATTTTGGGATATTTAAAAAAAATTTACTAACTGGACCAGAATTAGCAAAGATATGGGCAAAAAAAAAATAAATGGACTAAAATTAATATCATTAATTAATTCGGACATGTTAATACATACGTACATACATAACTTTACTTATACACACATACATACATAATTAAATACACGTAGTATAGGGGGGTATATAAGATTTGGCACAGCCAAATATAGCGCTCTTACTTGTTTTTTATTCGCTTTTTAAAATTAATAATGATATAAAAAATTATACATCAGACATGATTTTCTATCTTTTCTCGCAAAATTTAGATGCCAAACTTTATGTAAAAAAAAATTAAAGGAAAAAAAATAAGTTCAGAACTACAATTATCTTTTAATTAGAAACACTGCAGGTGGAATCATTCTTTTTTTTTGCGTTACACACGGTGGTCAAGGGTATAAAATAAAATTTAAAATATACATTTTTGGAACAGTTATTTTTTGTACAAAAAAAAAAACAATATTAGTTAATAAAAGTTGAAAATTTGTAGCTTATTTTTTTTTTGGTGAAAAATATTTTTTTCACCCCACTCATAATGGGTTAATAACACCTACTTACTTACCATGTTACTAAATGAGACAAAGTGTAAATAAAAATACAAATGAGATCTCGTAACTCTGTCTTTAGCATTATAATTGATTCTCTTTGACGTGATAAAGAGGTTTTAAGAAAAATAAAATACAAAAAATATTACAACAACAATAAAAAAAATATACTCATAATAAAACAGTTGTAACACGAGCCCAAAATGCATTATTTGTGCATTAACTTTAGCTCAGAATAGACGTTGTCTTAGTTTTGCTGTCAATTCGTCGATAAATAAAAAAATTTTGTTTTGCTATATCGTAGATTTTAAATTTTAAAGATTTTCCAAAAAGAGCTTGTAATTTTTAAAAATTAACTTTAACATTTTCATATATGTTTATGTATGTATATATGTATGTGCGTATACATACATACATATACATACTGTTAGTTTTAATTCCGGTAAAATATTATTGAAAGTTTAAGCACGATTTGCAGTATAAATTGTTAAAAAATTTACAACCTTCAAAAAGCAATAAAAAAACACAAAACGAAGCAAAATGCTTTTTTGCATAACATCATGACAAGTGTTAAAAAATTCAATTTTTTTTAAAAAAGATCTGATTTTAAGACATTTTAATAAAAAAATTTTACCAAGTGTGTGTTTTAAAAATTTCATTTTAACATTTAAAGACGAACTGATAAAATTTTTTTTACAATTGTTTGTTATAAAATAAAGAACGTTTAATATTGATTTAATATTCGTTTCGTATAAAACACTTTTGTTTTAATAACAAAACAAGTGTCGCGTTTTTTTTTTATTTTCCACATTCGTCTCGTTTCTAATTAAAAATTCATTTTCTTAAACTGTTTAATCGAAAAGTGTCAGTTTCATTGCAAACTTGGCTAAAATTTATGGTCAAGTTGTTTCTATGTGTATGTGTTTTTTTTCATAAATTAAAAAAAATATTTTTAATATGTTAAACAATTTTCTTTTGACATTCTGATATTAGTGCCATATTTATTTGTTTTTTTTTAATTTTTTTTTCACCCATAAAAAGCAACAACAAAAGTATAATTTAAATAGGTACAGTTGAAGCACTTAAATTTAGTATTAAATAGTTTTCAACATAATCAGAAAAAACACTTACTGAAAATGGTCAGCAGTTCCGCAGATCTATCGGAAAAAAAGGTAAGATGGAGAAATAATTACAATAGAATTTCACACTTTATTAAATTTAAATCTATGCATTAATGTCTACTGTAATAAAATTTAAAAGAAATTTCTATTTTAAATTGGAAGCCCTACATAGAAAAACATTAGTTTTAAACTTATCTATACAGTACCGTGCATTTTACATTTATTATATTTACAAATGACTTTATTAAAGTTAAGAAAAAAATCAACAAATTAAATAAGTCCCAATAAAATATTAATCAAATAAATACAAAACTTAAAAATTCTATAAAGAAAATTGAATAGATCACAAATTTAGAAATATATTCGAAATCCACTTGTGTCTAAAAACTTATGGAATGAATTTAAAAACCCCAAAAAAAAAAAATTTATTTAAAATTGCCAATTAAATTTTAAAAAAATGAGTAAGAAAACTCAATACAATAAAATTAAATATTTTTATAATAAAATAGGTCCCAGATGTAGAAATTACCAAAAAGTATAATAGTCTGTTAATTATTTTGTATAGTCTTGACATTTGGTGCATTCACAAATTATGTGACCATGTCGTAATGTCATAATTTTTTAATTAACAAAATTTTGAAAATTTTCCAATGGATAAGAACTATTTATTTGCAGAAATAAAAGAAATTATTATATAAATATATTTTAATTAAACTGTTTGACGTTATATTTTCTATTGTAATTTTTTTTAAATTTTAAGAAAAAAAAGCCAATACGACATGATAACAATCCTTGTGAATCCATCAATTATGTATGGCGTGTGTGAATATATAATTTATTTATTTAAACACCTACATATAACCAAAAATTTATACACATGTACACAAACGCAAAAACAAAACAAAAAGGTCAATGACAATTAAATCCCAAATAAATAAAAAATCAAAAATAAAAACAATAATAAATAAACAAACAAAGGAAGTTTGTCGCTTTTAATAGAGGTATTCACATTACAAAACCAAGTCTCAAGAAGATGGAAAGATTACAAATTTGTTCTTATTGCCATGATGATGAGAATAAAATTTTAAGATATTTCTTTAATAGCCAAAACTTAAAATTTCTTTAGATATATTCTGACTTTTTGACCAAATTTAGTTATGTCAGTCCGTGTAAATTTTTTCAGCCTCAAAATTTTTTTAACCGAATAGAACGAAACATATATTTTGTTATTTGTTTAAAAAAATAATGTATTTTCGAAAGCTTAACTGAGTTTAGTTTTTTAATAAATATTTTCAACTTAATACGGTGTTCAGACATGCACCTTTATTAAGATTATCGCAATAAATGACATTATTGTGCTCAATATTCCATAAAAAATTTAATTTAGTTATTTTTCAAAAAATACGAAATCGCTATAAATATTGAGTAAAACTTGAAATGCAACACTGTTTTCAAGTGTGTTTAGTGAGTAAAACTATCTACAATGGCAAAAATGTCAAAAAAAATATAAGATATAAAAAATTGTTAAATAAGTAGATTTGTTATCCTTTTTTATTGTTAGTTAGAGAAAATAAACAAATAACTGATAAAACAAAATACCTACATATGTTTGTTAGTTTTATTTATTATATGGACCTTATGCTGAACAATTACCACAACTAAAATATAAAAAATTCGTAAAAAAATTTTTTTTTTAAATTAAATTTAAATTTTTTTATTAAACCCCCTTTGGAATCAAAACTCGATCGTACTAACCGCAACAGCTTGGCGTTTCTATTATATAATAGTAATTTCATTTTAAAAGAGGAATTTATTTCCATTTTTCAAAACAAATTTTCACAACCAAAAATAAAAACAATTTTATTTTTCAGCTGTCAAATGCTTATTGAGTTAACTAAATTCTGTATATCTGAACACCAAAATAACTTTGTCAATAAAGCGAATATAGACTCAATTAAGAATGTATGTCTGAACACCGTATAAGTCAATGTCTCCGTTTGGCTTTAAAAAAAAATGCAATTTTATTTTTTAAACTGCAATAATGTTTATCTTTAGCTTTCATTTTCCATAAATTACTTGCATCTTTAGCTGATGAAATGAATTTCAAAGGGCACTATTTGAAATTTTATATAAAACTTTGTAATGGCCCTTTAAAAAGGTTTTAAAATGATTGCCAAACTCTTTTCTTAAATATGTAAAGGATTGAGCAGCTATTAATGTAAGCAAAGTTAAAAGTATTTTTAAACTGTGTTTGGTTTTTTGCCAAATGCACGAGCTTTTTCATATAAATTTTGCGGAAATCCATTTACTGGAGGAGC
This sequence comes from Paykullia maculata, assembly GCA_003055125.1. NCBI lineage: Eukaryota > Metazoa > Arthropoda > Insecta > Diptera > Rhinophoridae > Paykullia > Paykullia maculata. Next base: position 26,665 of record NDXZ01020025.1, read on the forward strand.
AATTTATTAAAGCTAGTTTCACACTACGACATGTCAATAACTAAAATAAAATGAGAAAGTATAATAGTGTGAAGACAGTTTGTAATGAAATATTAAAAAAAATACGTATAAAAGTTTGACAGTCGTACTGGTTCTGATTATTTTTAGAAATTTTTCTTAACACATATGATTTTTCATTGTATCAGGGTTGTGTTTTTGTTTTCATTTTATATAAAGTGGGATATTGTAGACCGAACAAAAATCATTTTATTTTGCTTTTACAAAATTTAATGAAAATCCAATGACTTGTAGAATAGTGTGAATTAGTTTTGGGAGAGGAAATATTCAAAATAAGACGTTACGACAGATCTGAAATTTTTCCATCCATAAAAAGAAAGTTTATGTAGCTTAACCGATTTATATATCCACAACCAACATTGAGAAAATTTTTTCCCAAAATTATTTAAACAGAAAAAAAGAATAAGAAATAGATTTAAAATTTTCTCCATCTAATAAAATTTTCCCAAGTTAAATTAATAATTAAAAAAATATTTTATTTTTTGTGAAAAGAATAAATTTTTGGAACATTTTTGCTCCAGTTTGCTTTACACGCATTCATTTTGACTCTTCACCAAACTTTCTAAACTAAAATAATAACTACATATTTCGTTACCCTTATCTGTGTCTTACTACGAATAAAGAACATAAGATTTAATTTAAATATTTTGTCAGAAGTTCATAGCTATCTCCAATTTACACTCATATCTATATATATAAAGATGAAAAAAATTTGTATGTA